>JAJGRW010001502.1:0-12500 GCA_025461045.1 Carex parvula
AAAGAGAACCCGTAGGACAAGGCAATCTTGGATCCGTTCTATCAAACCAACAAAAGGGTATTGAAGAATATGATGCGGAGGGTATTGAAAAAAAGGATGCGGAATCTTACATTAAAAGGCCTAAAAAGAAAAAACAATCCAAAGCGGAAGCAGAAATGGATCTCTTCCTGAATCATTATTTTTTTTTTCAATTTCAATGGGGGGACAATTCTGTGAGTCAAAGAATACTCGATAATATCAATACATATTGTTTCCTGCTTAGACTGAATAATCTAAGAAAAATTACTATATCCTCAATTCACCGGGAAGAACTCTGTTTGGATCTAATGATGTTTGACGAGAATTTCCCTTTTACAAAATTGATGGAGACGAGCCTCTTTTTTATCGAACCCACTCGTGTGTCTATAAAAAATGATGGACAATTTCTTATGTATCAAACCATAAGTATTTTCTTGATTCATAAAAGTAAGCACAAAACAAGTAATCAAAGATACCACGAGCAAGTATATATTGATAAGACTCATTTTAATGAGTCCATTTTAGAATATCAAAAAATAATCAAAAATAGAGATCAAAATGATTTTGATTTGCTTATTCCTGAAAATATTTTATCATCTAGACGCCGTAGAGAGTTGAGAATTCTCATTTGTTTCAATTCAAAAACAAAAAGCGGCGAGGATACGGATAGAAATCCAGTATGTTATAATGAAAACTGGGGAAAAAATATGAGAGATAAAAAGAAATTAATACAATTCAAGTTTTTTCTTTGGCCTAATTATCGATTAGAAGATTTAGCCTGTATGAATCGTTATTGGTTTAATACCAATAACGGCAGTCGTTTTAGTATGTTAAGGATACATATGTATCCGCGGTTGAAAAGTTCGATTTTTCTTTTACCATAGAAGATATGCAAACAGATGTACATATGCCCTTGTGTTATATTCTAATGATACTAAATCAATAATGTGTCAATTAGATCTAGTGAATCAACAAAATCTTTAATCTAATAAATTGGAGGTGAGGTTAAAACGAGTCACTTTTTTGAATTCAAAAATAGAGGCGTCATACTTCTCATTTTTGAATTCAAAAATAGAGGCGTCATACTTCTAAATAAAAAATTTAAATAAATAATTGATCCCATTTGGAACCCATAAATAAAGACATTTTTATTATTGTATATATCGCATTAAAATAAAATGACTAGCATTATTATTACTGATCGTTAAAATCCATATCTCTAAAAAGGGGCGAATAAATTTAGGATAAATTTATGGTAAAAAATTCATTCATTTCAATTATTTCTCGAGAAGAAAACAAGGGGTCTGTTGAATTTCAAGTATTTAGTTTTACCAATAAGATAGGAAAACTGACTTCTCATTTAGAATTACACAAAAGGACTATTTATGTCAGAGGGGTTTGCGGAAAATTTTGGGAAAACGTCAACGACTCCTGGCTTATTTGTCAAAAAAAAATAGAGTACGTTATAAAGAATTAATTGATCAGTTGGATATTCGAGAAAGAAAAACTCGTGAATTTGCGAAATCTTAGTCTTTTTTCATTTTGATTTTGATAAACTTCTTTTCACTTTCAGCAATTCATGGAAGAATGAATCCATAAAAAATTTATGACTACGCCAGTTACAAGAAAAGACTTCATGATAGTAAATATGGGTCCTCAGCACCCATCAATGCATGGTGTTCTTCGACTCATCGTTACTCTAGATGGTGAAGATGTTATTGACTGTGAACCAATATTGGGTTATTTACACAGAGGGATGGAGAAAATTGCGGAAAACCGAACAATTATACAATATTTGCCTTATGTAACACGTTGGGATTATTTAGCTACTATGTTCACAGAAGCAATTACTGTAAATGGACCCGAACAGTTAGGAAATATTCAAGTACCTAAAAGGGCTAGCTATATCAGAATCATTATGTTGGAGTTGAGCCGTATAGCTTCTCATTTGTTATGGCTAGGCCCTTTTATGGCAGATATTGGGGCACAGACTCCCTTCTTCTATATTTTTCGAGAAAGAGAATTAATATATGACCTATTCGAAGCTGCTACTGGTATGCGAATGATGCATAATTATTTTCGTATTGGAGGAATAGCTGCTGATCTACCTTATGGCTGGATAGAGAAATGTTTGGATTTTTGCGATTACTTTTTAACTAGGGTTACTGAATATCAAAAGCTTATTACACGGAATCCTCTATTTTTAGAACGTGTTGAAGGCGTAGGCATTATTGATGGAGAAGAAGCAATAAATTGGGGTTTATCAGGACCAATGCTACGAGCTTCCGGAATACAATGGGATCTTCGTAAAGTTGATCGTTATGAGTGTTACGACGAATTAGATTGGCAGGTTCAATGGCAAAAAGAGGGGGATTCATTAGCTCGTTATTTAGTACGAATCGGTGAAATGACAGAATCAATCAAAATGATTCAGCAGGCTCTGGAAGGAATCCCAGGGGGTCCCTATGAAAATTTAGAAACCCGGCGCTTTGTTAGAGTAAAAGATCCCAAATGGAATGATTTTGAATATCGATTTATTAGTAAAAAGCCTTCTCCGACTTTTGAATTGTCGAAACAAGAACTTTATGTGAGAGTCGAAGCCCCAAAAGGAGAATTGGGAATTTTTTGATAGGAGATCAGGCTGTTTTTCCTTGGAGATGGAAAATCCGCCCGCCGAGTTTTATCAATTTGCAAATTCTTCCTCATTTAGTTAAAAGAATGAAATTGGCGGATATTATGACAATACTAGGTAGCATAGATATCATTATGGGAGAAGTTGATCGTTGAAATGATAATTGATACAACAGAAATAAAAGCTATCAATTCGTTTTCCAGATTGGAATCCTTAAAAGAGCTCTACGGAATCATATGGATTCTTGTCTCTATTTTAGCTCTTGTATTAGGAATTCTAATCGGCATATTAGTAATTGTTTGGTTAGAAAGAGAAATTTCTGCGGGAATACAACAACGTATTGGTCCTGAGTATGCCGGCCCCTTGGGAATCCTTCAAGCCCTAGCAGATGGTACAAAACTACTTTTCAAAGAGAATCTTCTTCCATCTAGAGGAGATGCTCTTTTGTTTAGTATTGGACCATCTATAGCAGTCATATCCATTTTACTCAGTTTTTCAGTAATTCCTTTTAGCTATAACCTTGTTCTAACCGATCTTAGTATTGGTGTTTTTTTATGGATCGCTATTTCAAGTATTGCTCCCCTTGGACTTCTTATGTCAGGATATGGATCAAACAATAAATATTCCTTTTTAGGTGGTTTACGGGCTGCTGCCCAATCAATTAGTTATGAAATACCATTAACTCTATGTGTATTATCAATATCTCTACGTGTGATTCGGTGAGCTGTAAAAAATCCCCTATTTCTTTCACTTTCTTTTGAGAAAGTGAAAGAAATTGCATTTTTCCTTTTTTGATTCATCATTTGAATTGATAAATTAAACTAGATAGTTATATGAGTGAAAGAAAACGGCTTGTAAATTTGCAGTAAAGTAATATTTGAATCTCATTTCCTATGTACAAGAATTAAATCAAAGTAGTAGAGACGGTTTACCCCAAGAATGGTTGATTAGTCATCATGACTTGAAGCGGGTTCAAAAGATCAACCGTTTGGAGTTTTGAATTTCATATCTATTACTATAAATGCATTACCATAATGCAAGGTTGAGCAAAATGGGTGGATGGTTAGGAAGACCAAGATACACAAAGGATTCGTAATGGAGTTGATAGAAGTTATCCAGTAGGATATTTCTGTCCAGAAAAGGAATTTGAATTGGGACTTTAAGTTAGTAGAAATGATAAAGAAGTACTCCCTATGATTCCGATCCAGAGTATGTTCCTATCCACTGATTAAATAAATAACTATCAAGAACGAAGTAATCTTTTACTTTGGTTAAAGTCACTTTTTCTGAGAAAGAAGAATAGGAACGCAATAAAAAAATGGAAAAAACCATTTCTTTTTTTCCTGGATACATATTTTTATTTAGAGAGATAGATTATTGTCATGATTTATGAACACTAATAGCGTGTTTAATTCATTTTTTTTTTCGTAATCAAAAGAATAGGTTGAAATATCTATGTGATATTTTTACAACAAAGTTTTTTATTCAAGGATTTTGTTATTAATTAACAAAGAAAAATAAAAATTCTTTTAAAGGATAAGATAAATTCAGAAGCACTTTTTGATTTCTCAAAATCAAAAAATATAGCAGACAGAATTCCATTGGTCTAATTCGGAACCTTAGGCAGGGTGTCTATCTATCCTATCAAATACCAAAATGAAAATAAAAATCTTTCTATTAATTTGTGACCTCTGAGGAGCCGTATGAGGTGAAAATCTCATGTACGGTTCTGAAATAGCGATGGAGCAGTGATGTTATCATCGACTATAATTATCTAACAGTTTCAGTACAGTTGATATAGTTGAAGCGCAATCAAAGTATGGTTTTTGGGGGTGGAATTTGTGGCGTCAACCTATAGGGTTTATCATTTTTCTAATCTCTTCTCTAGCCGAGTGTGAAAGATTACCCTTTGATTTACCAGAAGCAGAAGAGGAGTTAGTAGCAGGCTATCAAACCGAATATTCCGGTATCAAATTTGGTTTATTTTACGTTGCTTCGTATCTGAATTTATTAGTTTCTTCATTATTTGTAACAGTTCTTTACTTGGGGGGTTGGACTTTTTCGATTCCGTATCTATTCGTTCCTGGATTTTTTGATATCAATAAAGCTGGTAAAGTCTTTGGAACAATAATAGGTATCTTTATTACATTAGCTAAAACTTATTTATTCTTGTTCATTCCTATTGCAACAAGATGGACTTTACCGAGACTTAGAATGGACCAACTTTTAAATCTTGGATGGAAATTTCTTTTACCTATTTCTCTGGGTAATCTATTATTAACAACTTCGTCCCAACTTCTTTCACTCTAAAGAACTACAATAATATCCTCAACTTCTCTCAAACAAGAGAAAGAAACAAAAAAAACCCTTTTCTAAATATTCACTATATGTTCCCTATGGTAACTGAGTTCATAAATTATGGTCAACAAACAATACGAGCAGCCCGATACATTGGTCAAGGTTTCGCGATTACCTTGTCCCATGCGAATCGTTTACCAGTAACTATTCAATATCCCTATGAAAAATTGATCACCTCGGAACGCTTCCGAGGCCGAATCCACTTTGAATTTGATAAATGTATTGCTTGCGAAGTATGTGTTCGTGTATGTCCTATAGATCTACCTGTTGTTGATTGGGAATTGGAAACGGATATTCGAAAGAAACGCTTGCTTAATTACAGTATTGATTTTGGAGTCTGTATATTTTGTGGTAATTGTGTTGAGTATTGTCCAACTAATTGTTTATCAATGACTGAAGAATATGAACTTTCTACTTATGATCGTCATGAATTGAATTATAATCAAATTGCGTTGGGTCGGTTACCGGTCTCGGTAATTGATGATTATACAATTCGAACAATTTGGAATTCCCCTCAAATAAAAAAATAGATCCTTTTTTTTTGAATTCCAAATTGTGCAATTACTGAGATTGAGTTTGAACTTAGAAGAATGCAGTTTTTCCTTGTTCAATACAAACTATTAATTGATTAGTGAAAATCTGAGCTTAATTTGAATTCCAAAAAATTATTCTATTTTTATTCCAAATATATAGTTTCAAACTCGAATAGTAAATGAGGGTGATCCAATAACTTTATCTACATCAATCTACACTTATTTGTTTTAACAATTTGAAAGTATCAAAGTAGACTCTTTTTCTTGGTCAGGTCAATAAAATCATGAAAGATTTTGATTTATATATTTTTTCTATAAACTAAATGGATTTACCTGGGCCAACACATGATTTTCTTTTAGTCTTTCTGGGATCGGGTCTTATATTAGGAGGTCTAGGAGTAGTAGTATTTCCCAATCCAATTTATTCTGCCTTTTCATTAGGATTGGTTCTTGTCTGTATATCTCTATTCTATATTCTATCGAATTCCTATTTTGTAGCTGCCGCGCAACTCCTTATTTACGTAGGAGCTATAAATGTTTTAATCATTTTTGCTGTTATGTTTATGAATGGTTCAGAATATTACAAGGATTTTCATCTTTGGACCGTGGGGGATGGAGTTACTTCGATAGTTTGTACAAGTCTTTTTATTTCACTAATTACTACTATTCTAGATACGTCATGGTACGGGATTATTTGGACTACAAAATCAAATCAGATTGTAGAGCAAGATTTGATAAGTAATAGTCAACAAATTGGAATTCATTTATCAACAGATTTCTTTATTCCATTCGAATTTATTTCAATAATTCTTTTAGTTGCTTTAATAGGTGCAATTGCTGTAGCTCGTCAATAAAATTCTTTCAAACTCAAACTAGGAATTCAAATCAAACTTTGTTCTTGGTTATCACATTTATTTTCCTTCCTAAATTCTTTGAAAAAAGAGTTTGATAAAAGAGAAGGGGTTGATAAAAGAGAAAGACTATTCAATAGAATGAGTGTTCATATTGAAATGAATCAAGATGAATAAGGAGTTGGTTAATGATACTCGAACATGTACTTGTTTTGAGTGCCTATTTATTTTCGATCGGTATCTATGGATTGATCACAAGTCGAAATATGGTTAGAGCCCTTATGTGTCTTGAACTTATATTAAATGCGGTTAATATCAATTTTGTAACGTTTTCTTATTTTTTTGATAATCGTCAATTAAAAGGAGACATTTTCTCCATTTTTGTTATAGCTATTGCAGCCGCTGAAGCAGCTATTGGACTGGCTATTGTTTCATCAATTTATCGTAATAGAAAATCAACCTGTATCAATCAATCAAATTTGTTGAATAAATAGTATGAATCATATCAATTCTAATTGATAAATGAATTCCAATTGGCGTGTTTACTATGTAAGGTATGATTGTGGGTACAAAAATAGAAGAAAGAAAAAGTATTTTGGTTCTCTCTCCTAACAACTTAGAAGTATAGATTTATCATCAAAATTCTAATAATTTATTGATTCATCTGGTATCTGAATATAGGATTCGTTTCGAAACTTACTAGATCGAAAATTTAGAATGTTCCAAAATGTATAAATCCAATGTCCCATTCAGTAAAGATTTATGATACATGTATAGGATGTACTCAATGTGTCCGGGCTTGTCCTACTGATGTATTAGAAATGATACCTTGGGACGGATGTAAAGCAAAACAAATAGCTTCTGCTCCAAGAACAGAGGACTGTGTTGGTTGTAAGAGATGTGAATCCGCCTGTCCAACAGATTTCTTGAGTGTTCGAGTTTATTTAGGATCTGAAACAACTCGCAGTATGGGTCTAGCTTATTGATCTGTTCCAGAAAACTCTACTTGAATTGAATCCATTTGATTTTTTTTACCGACAAAACCCGTGCTCAAAATCAAATGATTTTCGAGCACGGGTTTTGTGGTCCAAGTGTATCTTGTCTTTACCACGAATTATTTTCCTTGGTTAACAATAATTGTTATTTTCCCAATATTCACTGGCTCCCTTATTTTCTTTCTTCCCCATAAAGGAAATAGGGTCATTCGGTGGTATACTATAAGTATATGTATTTTGGAACTCCTTCTAACAACTTATACATTCTGTTATCATTTTCAACCGGACGATCCATTAATCCAATTAGTTGAGGATTCCAAATGGATCCTTTTTTTTAATTTCCATTGGAGATTAGGAATAGATGGACTTTCTATAGGTCCCATTTTACTGACCGGATTTATCACCACTTTAGCTACTTTAGCGGCTTGGCCAATTACTCGAGATTCTCGATTATTCTATTTCCTGATGTTAGCAATGTACAGTGGTCAAATAGGATTATTTTCTTCTCAGGACCTTTTACTTTTTTCATCATGTGGGAGTTAGAATTAATTCCTGTTTATTTCCTTCTATCTATGTGGGGAGGAAAGAAACGTCTGTACTCAGCTACAAAATTTATTTTGTACACTGCAGGAGGTTCTGTTTTTCTCTTAATAGGAGTTCTAGGTATTGGTTTATACGGCTCTAATGAGCCAATATTCAATTTTGAAACATCAGCTAATCAGTCGTATCCTGTGGTCTTAGAAATAATATTCTATATTGGATTTTTATTGCTTTTGCTGTCAAATTGCCAATTATACCCCTACATACATGGTTACCAGATACCCACGGAGAAGCGCATTACAGTACTTGTATGCTTCTAGCTGGAATCTTATTAAAATGGGAGCATATGGGCTGGTTCGTATCAATATGGAACTACTACCCCACGCCCATTCTATATTTGCCCCTTGGTTGGTAATAGTAGGTACCTTGCAAATCATATATGCAGCTTTAACATCTCTTGGCCAACGGAATTTAAAAAAAAGAATAGCCTATTCCTCTGTATCCCATATGGGATTCCTAATTATAGGAATAGGTTCTATAACAGATACAGGACTGAATGGAGCCCTTTTACAAATAATCTCTCATGGATTTATTGGTGCTGCGCTTTTTTTTCTTGGCAGGAACAACCTATGATAGAATTCGTCTTGTTTATCTTGACGAAATGGGGGGAATAGCTATCCCGCTGCCAAAAATATTCACAATGTTCAGTAGCTTTTCGGTGGCTTCCCTTGCATTACCGGGTATGAGTGGTTTTGTTGCCGAGTTGATAACATTTTTTGGAATAATTACCAGTCAAAAATATCTTTAATCCCGAAAATACTAATTACTTTTGTAATGGCAATTGGGATGATATTAACTCCTATTTATTTATTATCGATGTCACGCCAGATGTTCTATGGATATAAGCTATTTAATGCCCCAAATTCTTATTTTTTGGATTCTGGACCACGAGAATTATTCCTTTCGATCTGTATCTTTTTACCCATAATAGGTATTGGTATGTACCCTGATCTTGTTCTTTCATTATCGGTGATAAGGTTGAAAGTTATCCTATCTAAGTCCTTTTATAGATAGTTTGATTTTGATGAATCAACAAAAAAATCTTTGTTGAATATTAAGTAAAAAATGGGAATACCATCTGGTTGAGGACCCATGTGCATCAATACAATATTTGATTCACACGGTCGCATCGATTTACACAAAGTTTTTGTAATTTGTAAGAATCCTTCTTGAATTCAATTAGATGTTAATCCAAATGAACCGTAACTATGTAGCCCTATTCCTAACAAATGACCCAAAATAGCATATCCAAATTAGAAGAAAGCCTATTGACGACACAATTGCGGAATTTGCCCCCTGCAATTTTATATTTGTCCGAGTATGCAAATAAATCGCGAATATGATCCAAGTAATAAATGCCCAAGTTCCTTTGGATCCCAATTCCAATATGATCCCCATGCTTCGTTAGCCCATACTGCTCCCGAAAGAATCCCCACAGTTAAAAAGAGAAATCCTAGACTAATAACTCGATAACTCCAATAATCCAATTGTTGAATTAATTGAGACCTGTAATAATTCTTAGCAGAAATAAAAGAAGTTTTTTGAAAAACTAAACATGACTTCCTTCATTCATGTATTTGATCTCACTGAAGAAAAACGGCGCATGACTTAAAATGATTTACTGTTAAAATGAAAAAAAAAACCTTCTTCTTTTCGAAATCTAATAACTAAAAGTGCTACTGATAATAGTGATCCACATAAAAGGGCTGAGTAGCCCATATCATCATACTTACGTGCATTATTAACCATTCAGATTGAAGAGCAGGTACTAATATTTCAGATTGATGTATTTCAGTTAAATACCTGAAGTAGCAAAACCTTGGGTAAAAATAGCACTTGGACCTGTTATTGTGCTTAACAAATTTTTCTTTTTTTTGAAATACGGAACAATATGAATAAGGGAGAAACTCCACGAAAGGAAAATGAACGATTCATATAATCACTTAGTGGAAAATGCCCTGAATAAATCCAACGAGTAATTAATAATCCTGTTATACAGAAAAAAGAAATAACCATGCCCTTTTCGGCTGAATCATATAGTTTTACTATTTCAGCAATTAAAAAGGTTATCAACTTAATTGTAATTACAATTACAATTATCGAAAAAGAATATGCGTTAATATATGCTCTAAGGTTGAAAATATCATAAAAATCTTAAAAAAGGAAAAGTACCTTAATTTGAATTACAAAATGGAAATCGGGAATTGAATTCATTATAGGATCTATTTCTCTTTTTTAGAAGAAGGCATGCCGCTACTCGGACTCGAACCGAGATGCTCTAGCACTGCTTCCTAAGAGCAGCGTGTCTACCAATTTCACCATAGCGGCTTGTCTTCAACTCATAATAGCCTATGAATAAGCAATCGTCGAGATTGAAAGAAGTAAATTGAGTGCAATATTCTTTTTTAAGGAAAATGAGAATTCATTTATTAATGAATAAAAATTGGTTTCAATATGAATTTGAGGTTCATTCTTTAAGTTTTCTATTTTAGTTAATTTTACTTCGGACTTTCATGAATTTGATGTTTTCCTCCGAACGGAATTCGTGTAACTCGACAATTCTTCTCTATAGAACTGATCAAATTTTTTGATTATGAGAAACCTAATAAAGTGGATGGGGGAATAAGACTCCCCATCTTGTCCACTTTGTAAATTGGAAATTCGAAAATAGACTAAAAAGAGAGGGAAACTTCGTTTATTCTTTTGTTTGTTTTGTCAATATCTTCTCTTTTTAAGAATTAAATAAACAAAAGAATTTCTATTTCTACAGGGTGAATTCAATTTCATATGGATAAGTTCAATAATAATAGGTAATGGAAATCATTAATTTGAAGTTTTGATTCCAAAAAAGGAATCGATTTTTTCAGTTAAGTAGATTTAGATTATTCTAATCTTTTTTATTATTTAGTTGTTTGCCGCACAACAAAACTTTTTGACTTTCCTGTAGAAAGAGACTTTCCTAACGAAAAAGCTTTTAACGCTGTCCAATAGCCCCTCCTTTTCCAACTATTTTTACGAATACGCTTTTTTGATATAGAAGTACGTTTTTTTGGAACTGCCATTTAAAAATGAATAAATTACTTATTAGTTTAGCTGGATGTGAAAGACATCTAGTGTAATCATTGTTTATTGTTCATTATCTATTTCTTTTCTAACTAATATTCTGTTTTTTCATAAAAAACAAATCTAGCTATAGGATAAAAGATATGTGATTTTGTTTTTCAAAATTGTTATTATAGAAAATATCCTTAAATGAAAAACAAAAGAGTTGTATTTCGCATTTTTCTTTCAAGCTATACTATATCTATAGAAGCTACCGTGCCGTGTAAATCGAATTGATTCAACTTAAACTTAGAATCTTATAATAAAATAAAGAATTCAAAAGACTCTTTCTTTTATTCTATTTCTTTTTGTCGATTGTCGTTGTTCGACATTTCTTTCTATGAAAAAAAAATTGAAAGTGTAAGATAGAAACTTCACTCCTGCTTAATGAAATGAAAAAATCAACCCCCTTCTGTTTAGATTCATTTCAATTTGGACACTCGTAATGAATCTCGCTTCTATCATTTGACCAATTCGAACTTCTTGATTTGAATATTTGAAGTATTTAGCAGAGACTCAGGATAAATCCAAATTGAAAATTAGAAAACAATATTTCAGTTCGTTTAAGTTAATGCATATCTTTTTTTCTATTGACTTCTTTCAAAGATCCGGTGAATCGGAAACAATTAATTAATCTTAATTAAGAATGAAAAACCTTTTTATGGAACAGACATATCAATATGCGTGGATCATACCCCTGCTTCCACTTATGGTTCCTATGTTAATAGGAGTGGGACTTCTTCTTTTTCCGACAGCAACAAAAAATGTTCGTCGTATATGGGCTTTTCAGAGTATTTTATTGTTAAGTATAGTCATGATTTTTTCAATCAATTTGTCTATTCAACAAATCAATAGAAGCTCCATTTACCAATATCTATGGTCTTGGACTATTAATAATGATTTTTCTTTAGAATTTGGCTACTTGATCGACCCACTTACTTCTATTATGGTAATATTAATCACTACTGTTGGAATTATGGTTCTTATTTATAGTGATAATTATATGTCTCATGATCAAGGATATTTGAGATTTTTTGCTTCTATGAGTTTTTTCAGTACGTCCATGTTAGGATTAGTTACTAGTTCGAATTTGATACAAATTTATATTTTTTGGGAATTAGTTGGAATGTGTTCCTATCTATTAATAGGATTTTGGTTTGCACGACCTGCCGCGGCAAATGCTTGTCAAAAAGCGTTTGTAACTAATCGTTTAGGCGATTTTGGTTTATTATTAGGAATTTTAGGTTTTTATTGGATAACAGGCAGTTTTGAATTTCGAGATTTATTTGAAATATTCAATAATTTGATTTCGAATAATGGGGTCAATTTGATATTTGCTACTTTATGTGCAGTTTTATTATTTGCCGGTGCAATTGCTAAATCTGCACAATTTCCACTTCATGTATGGTTA
>JAJGRW010001503.1:0-28993 GCA_025461045.1 Carex parvula
ATGGAAATTTGATCTGGAACCACATTTTATTGTGGAGATCATGTTGAACGGTTTGAATCGACGATTAGTAAATTTGAAAATAGTTGTAGTACTTAAAATTATTGGTAACTAGATCTCTCCTCTAAAAAAATATCAAATTCATAATATTTATCTAATTATAATGATGAATAACATTATATCGGATTTGTATAATGTTAAAACCATATCTATATCCGTATATGTACGGATATTTTGATATCCGTATTTAATTTTCAGATACGGTTCCGAATTCTGACGGATAATATCCGATCCGTTTACACCCCTACCTCAACTGCCCGGACGAGGACGGTATTACTGTAGGTAAATGAAGCACAATTTAAGCCACAGGAAATCAAATTAAACAATAATTTTTTTTTTATATGAAATAAGTACTCAGTAAATTCCAACATCCAATTTTGTTTACAGAAATTAAATATGTATCTCCAAAGAGAGAAACGATTCATCATCATCATAAACGCTAAGTATTATGACTTCAGGAGATTAGATCAATATTTTTCAGATTAGGTGGCAACAACCCGGCCAAGAACATTTTCGTTCTATGAGATTAGGTCAAAGATGGTGCCTTTGTGAGTGGTGCTGAATGTCAAAATCTGTCATTAGATGATCAACATATAAATATAAAGAGTATCACATCAGAAAGTGATGTTCCTCTGAGGCCACACACATTCTTTTCTCTGTCAAAATAAAAATGATGACTAATACATCTTTTGTATTTTTCCCCTCTCTGAGACCACAAACTGGCTTTTCCACCATCCCATGCTAGCTGCTGTTTAAGTGGCAGTGATTCTTTTAAAGAAAATTGCCAAATACTTGGATTTATCTGATATGTGTCACTATTTGAGTAGGCCGATTTGTTGTTTAATTTGCTTGGTATCTTAACATTTTATATGATTTATATATAGCTTTCAATGTCCACGAATATTTTTGGAAAGGTCCAGAAATAAATGATTAAAAAAATAATTGGATAAGTGTTCAGATGGTTTGGTGATCCTTTGTGAACGAATCCGATTCCCTGAGGCAGGTACTGATAAGCATTAAGCAACACTGTCGTCTTAAAATGGAAGACCTTAGGCAAAAATTAACAAAAATCTGTAGTGGATATGCAAAAGACTGAATTTGTCCCCAAAATAGTATAATTTTTCACCTCCAATTAATACAACTTACCATAATAGTATATTGTTAGTGAAATATTAGATTGCACATGTGGTGCGGATTGGGTATGAAAACATGAAAAAGAGATAGAATTCATTGGAAACATTATCTTTTGGTTGATGGCATTCAAGTGCGCATACATGTATCCATCATTATGAAGTAACTTTTATTAATACTAGTACACGTAATTGAGACCATATTTTAGATAAATTTACCAATCATAACAGAGACTTTTCATTTAATATATGGGTAAAGGAAAAGCCTAAATATCAAGGTGTAATAAGTACACGACTTTTGGCCTCTTGTATGGACAGCATAGAATGCTGCCACTTGCCTTCACATTCTACATACATCTTCATACCTGGCACATTCTCTCTTTTTCTTACCTTTTTTGAACTGATAATTATAAACAGCCGTCCAGACAAAATTAGTGCGTATATATTTTTCTTTGCTCGTGTAATGATGTGTGCTAAAAGAACCTTCTGACCAAATTTGAACTTTTGACGGACAATCTCATTTAAAAATTCAACTGGATTTACACTTTTGACCCGATGATTCACCAGAATTAATTGAATCCTGGTATAATGAACCTATATAAATTTGAATTTGTTTCCTCTGAGTTAACTCAAATTTTGAGTTAAAATCTAGATCATCCAATTTAGATCCGCACTATATTAAAGAGCCCCGTGTGTTATAGGTGTGAGCCGGATTGGTCTGAATTCTAATCACACGGTACGGAAATTAAATTAAACGGCGCGTTAATACAGAGGATATAGATTTTATAAATTGAATTTGTATCCTTTGAGTTAACTCAAATTTTGAGTTAAGATCTAAACCATCCGATCTAGATCTGCACTAATATTAAAGAATCTCTTGCGTTATAAGTGTGAATCTGATTGGTCAGAATTCTAATCGTACTGTTCAGAAATGAACTCAAATGATGCGTTAATGCAGAGAATATGGATTCTATAAGTTGAATTTGTATCCTATGAGTTAACTCAAACTTTGAGTTAAGATCTGGAATAAAACGGTCCGGGCCAACTTTTTTCATATATAAAGATGGAATAGAACTTTTTAATTTTAAATATTCAGAAAATATTTTAGATTAGAGGCGGCATTCCACTAACAAAATATTATTTTAGTTATCAAATTAAAACTGGTTTTTGTGTCCGGTCACTTTTTGTTTAATCCTTGATTCCTTTCCTTTTAAAAAAAAATTGTTTGAAGGACTTAAGATCATAAAAGTACCTAGGATACTAAACGCTCTCCACTTGAAAGCAAAAATCAAAATATGTTTTATAACAATACTAGAATCCGGTTATCTGATTTCTCATAAATTAGCGGAATGACTTATCATATAGATGTGAACATTTCGAATTGTAGTTTTTTGGTTTTTCGATCATATAGATGGTATAAACATGGGCTACGTCAGACATTCAAACTATGAGGTCAATTATATATAAAATTTCATGTTAAATAGGGGTCAATTTTACAATACTGAAAGCTATTTACTCTAAATTATATAGAAAATAATTTATAAACTCATAAATTTTAAAAATTAATGGAGGTCAATTGACCCCATTCAATTAGAGTGGATGAAAATATAGCATATAAAATTGGCAATGAAAATGCTTCGTTTAAGATGAGAGCGGTAGCACAGTTGACTAAGGGTGCGTTTGGATGATCCAAGAATAGAGCTAACCGTGGGTTAGCTCTAGTTTCTCAAACCTTGGTGATCCAAACACAAATTAGCAAATTGAATTAGCTCAAGAATAGCTCTATTCTACTAACCCGTAGAAATAGTGGGTAAGCAAGAATAGAGCTAGTGAGGTTAGTGATATTAATAAAATATTTGATTTCTCTCAATTAGAATTAGTTTAAATATTAAATTAGTATGAAATAAAATATTTTATTACTATTAAATAAATATAATATAAGATTAGATTAGTATTAAATAAAATATTAGTTTAATTATTAAATGTAATATAATATTAATTTAAAATATAGTATTAAATAAATATAATATCAAATTAGATTAATGTTAAATAAAATGTTAGATTAAATATCATATTGTAGTCATTCAAATATTAAATGGAATATAATTTAATTTAAATATTATATTAGTATTAAATAAATATAATATCATATTAGATTAGTATTAAATAAATATTAGATTAAATATAATAAAAATTTATTTTAAATATTAAATGTGATATAATATTATTTTAAATATTAAATGTAATGTAATATTAGTTTAAATATTAATTGTAATATAATTATTAGTTTAAATATGAAATTAGTATTAAATATAATATAAGATTAAATTAGATTAGATTAAATAAAATATTAGTTTAAATATTAAATATAATATAATATCAATTTAAATATTAGATTAGAATTAAATAAATATAATATCAAATAAATTAATATTAAATAAAATGTTAGATTAAATATAATATAATACTAATTTAAAAAAATTGAATGTAATATAATATTAGTGTTAATGTTAAGTGTTGAATGTAATATAATATTAGTTTAAATATTAATGTAATATAACATTATTATAAATATTAGATTAGTATCAAATAAAATATTATATTAATTAAATACATAATTAGTTAAAATATTAAATATAATATAATATTAATTTAAATATTAAATGTAATATAATATTACTTTAAATATTAGATTACTATTAAATAAAGTATTATATTAAATATAATATAATATTAGTTTAAATATTAAATGTAATATAATATTAGTTTAAATGTTAAATGTAATATAATATTAGCTTAAATATTAGATTTGTATTACATAAATATAATATAATATTCTATTATATTAGTATTAAATAAAATATTAGATTGGTATTAAAAAATATTAGTTGAAATATAATATAATATAGTTTAAATATTAAATTAGTTGAATTATTATTTTATTCATTCTTTGCATCGCTATTTCAATTATACAATTCAAACGATATTTTTACTAACCAAATAGTTTAAAGTTAGCGCTATTCTCAAACCACTCGGGTTATCACTATACTCAACCACTAACCCAAAAATCACTATTTTTACACTAATCCTTGCACAATCCAAACATACCCTAAGAGAAAAGGTTTAAAGACTGTGGTTACTCAAAGATTGAAATTTCGAGCTTCTCTCACGACTTCGCAACTTCTGCAAAACTTTTCAAGAAAAAATAATTGCTTTGTTTTAAATGTCCATGTCGACGAATATAACCCCAAATCATCAGCATGAGAGAAAATTTGTTCAACGCTTAACCCTCCTTAGAGCGCACTTTTGGGAAATCTAAATTAGAAAGGTGGAAACATACAAAAGCAACGAGTTATATAAAATTCCCTGCTTTACTGAAACAAGGAGCAATAAAGTACTCAGAAAGAGGAACAGAGAAGCATAGCCAAATTGGGTCGCATTACCTTTCTGTTGCTTAAATTTCAATAAATAAATTAAAAGAACGGTGGAGCAATCTCTTTGACGTGTTAATAATTCTCGGTTATCCCAATTATCAAAGTTCTCTCTCTTAGGAAAAAAAAAAACAAAATTAAAAAAAGAAGTCATTGAGTGTTAGAGGGGAACCTCAAAAGGAAAGTTATATTTGTATATTGATAATAGGCCAAGTCTAAATGACCAAGAAGGATTTTAGTACTTTCATGCAATGATTATCTCATATATAAATATTAGTAAGAAATTGACGACGTGTATCTAGTTTCGTTGCATGTCTTCAGAAAGTCAACCTTTTTTTTTCTATGAATCTAATCTCTCTCTCTCTCTCTCTCTCTATATATATATAAAAGATACCTGTGAATTTCAACTACAAAAGACTGCTTCAATACAAGTACAGTTTATTAATGACGTCATATCTTTACTTGGACATCAATTTCAACCAAACAGATAGGATTGTTGATTTTTTTTTTATAGATAGAAATAAAGATAACATCTAGCATAATAATTAAGGCATTAATTGTTTCTCTGTATGATATATTACAGATTTAAAATTCAATTTGTGTACTATAGTAATTTGATTTTTTTTTTTTTTGAAATCCATGGTAGAGGCATAATTTGAAAATTTTAATCGTTACCTCTGCCAGCCGAAGAAAAAAAAAAGGACAAATTAAAGATAAGCTGACTAGTTGAAAGTTATTTTTATACTATCAAGCAAAAATTACCAGTAAAGAGTCAGATGTCTTGCGTCTAGGGCTGCAAAAAGAATTCGTAGTTCGTAATTCGATTCGAGTTTGATTAAAAAAAGTTCGTAAAAAGTTCGATTCAAAATTGACTTTGTTCGAAATTAATTCAAACCAAACTTAGTTTGAAATTAACTCAAACGTGAACCATTAATTTCCTTAATATTTTATTTAGGATAATATTTGGGTTTGTAATAATTCTAAGACTTTGGTGATTGTTCTGTACTTCTATTGATATTTAAATTGTATTTTGAATACTTTGGATATTTCAAAACTTTGGTGATGTTGCTCCTGTTGGCTATTTGGAAAACTTTGGATTCTGTGATTGTACTGAACTTTGATTTATTGTACTAAACTTTGGTGTTTGATATAAATTTTGGTATTTGTAATGAACTTTGATATAAACTTTGGTGTACTGTGTAATTAGAATTCAGAATACCTGAGTTTTTATTGAAGTATTGTAATTTCGAACTATGACCCAGCCATAAGTCATAACTCGTAAGTAGTAACAAAGCTCGTAAAAGTTCAACATTGAGTTCGTAAAAAGTTCGATTCGAAATTGAGTTCGTTCAAAATTGAGTTCGTCCAAAATTAATTCAAACCAAACTTAGTTCGAAATTGATTCAAACCAAACTCAAACTGAGAGTAAGTTCGATTCGGTTCGGTTCGTTTGCAGCCCTACTTGCGTCAAACATTATTACTCCAACAAATTGCTCTTGGTTTTTTGTGTTTGTTTGAGCCATAAATGATTGTTGGTGCAAAGTAGGGTCCTTAAATGGAGTTAGATAGCAGTACTTTTTCTATCGAACTCTTCAATTGAGATATGTTGTAATACTTTCCATTATTGATTAATTGTTGTATGATATGTTTTTAAATTATTTTGAATCAAACAATCTCACCCCAACAATTATAGTACCGAATTTACACGGGATATTGAGTCAAATGATCCCAAGAAATTTATAAAAAACACTAATATAAAATTTGTTAAAAGTTTGCTAAAAATGACACTGCAATAAATTTGTTAAAAATGAGACTAATATGAAAACACTCACATATGAGAACCAGTCAATATATTGTGAACTACACATTAATTTAAATCTATACTTTCTAAAATTTATACATATTTTATACTTAATTTTTACTTTATAGAACAAAATTTACACATGTGACATGTCATATTCAAAATAGGAAACGAGCTGGGGATAAAAAGACCCTCAACAATAAATTTCATTTTCCTAGTAATTATTAACAAAAATAAGGGGCGCTACGATCCTGCAGGAGAAATGATAACGATTCATATGACCTGGCTTTATAATCCTGAGTTCCTGACAAATCTGCATCGCCTTTTATTAAAAAAGAAAAAGATGTTCTTGACAAATCTGCATCGCCCTTTTATGAAAAAGGCGCAAATAATGACTGAATATCCATACGAATAACAAAACATCATAGATTAACCAAAAATAAATAAAACTAAGTAATTAAGGTAATATTTTCTGTGTGAAAGAAGTTAGTTAAAAGTTTGATTGAAAGTTTCTTGTAGATATGTAAAGTTAAGATGTTTGATCAATTGATTTTGAGGAAACAAAAAACAAAAAAAGTTATGAATATATGCTAGTATGATAACTTATTTTAAATTAGAGTAGAACTGGGTGTTCTTAAGTTCATCAAGTACCTTTGTGAACTCAACTCTAAAACCTATTGTGAACTTAACTCTAAAATCTATTGGATTGACTTTAAATGACGAATCTAAACCGTTGAGACCCATCTATCTTACGAGTGATGTGTCTACATGTAAAAATTTAAAATTTTCAAATAATTTAGTATAAAGTCATCAAGCAGTCAAAATTAGAAGGTTAATAAATTAATTTTAAGCATTCATTTTTTATACTTTTTTTACCACTTGATTCTATATAAATTAATTCCATATGTAGACGCATCTCTCCTAAGGTAGATAAGTGAACTTAAGAACACCCTAGTTCTAGTATGTGGATTTTGGTGAGGTCAGCACTAATTTAAATGTACTGTCAAAATCTCGGTCAAATATGCTTTTATAGGTTTCTAATGAAAATAATTTGTATGTCAGATATTAGCATAATTTTTGTTTTCTATATGAATTCAAAAGTTGAAATTAAAATTACAAATCTTTACTATTGAAGTTATTTTTCTTTGAGCAGTGCACAGAGGATTAAAGCTAGGGAATCAATAATATCAGTGAATACATGTATCTACATAATTATTCAAATATGTACAGATACGGCTACGAAGAATTATCATTAGGGAAAATTAGTTATATGCCACCCGAAAACAAGGAAATTATGAATTTGCCACTCCACCTCAAAAGTGAATGATTAGTACCCCCAAATTTGTCCCCAGAATAAACTAGATGTGTAAACAAAATGCATATTTAAAATTTTGAGCAAAAACAATTATAAATGGTATGATCAAACCTGAACTGCTGACCTGGAATATTTGCAAATAAAAAGTCACAACAGAACTTACGTACAGACTTAATTTATGAGCGAAAGGTGGGAGCAATCCATTCAAGAGTGGTATACGAAGTCTCGAACCCCTAATCTCGAATACCTAGATCTCTCAGATACAACCATAACCAATAAACACCTAGCCAACAACATTTCTGTCATATACGACAGATTAAACCTATTGAGCCGAGTAAGCTTAAAGAATTTTAAGCAAACCCAAGAACAAATCAACTCCCTGGACCAGAAAATCCAAAAACTTGAACAAAACTTGAAAAACCTCACAATCCTATTGACAGAAAACCGACCTTTAACAACGTCAGAAGTCAGAACTTTGGTGACAGAGGTCACAAAGCAACCCAAACTTATTGAGACAGAAACCTTAAAAATTTCTGAAAAACTCAACCAGAAACTCGAAAGAGTAGAAACCGTCCTCAAAAGAGTGGAAACCTGGGTTAATTCATGAGTGATTACACACTCACTCAAAACACCCAATTCTACAAACAAGCAGTCAAAGCAACAGACTCAATTGAGTCACCCGCGGTGGGCTTTGCGAAACCCTCTGACCTTCGTGGAGGCATCTCAGGCACAACCGCATTAATCAAACAGAACAACACTCAAATCCAGCTGCTAGTACAAGCACTGGAAGAGATCCGAAACCTTGGGGCAGAAGTTAAAATCCTTAAAGACCAAATCCAGAAACAAAAGGGTGTGCAACTGTCGAGCGAAATAACTGACGAACTATCAGCCAGGCTAGCCAAACTATCAATCGAATCCTCCAAACAAAAGGAAAAGAAAGGGGTTTTCAGAGTTTTCAAAGATCCCTTTGTTATCCTCCAAGAAGAAAAACAAAAACTTAAATGATGGCGACATCAGGACGGCCCAGTGTAACCCAAACCCAAACAGTAAACCCAGATGCACCATTATTTGAAGATCAGGTGCGTGAATACAGAAGAGGGCAAAGGAGGAGATATAATGCTCAAAGAAACCTGAGGAATCTTACCCGAACTATAACGGGTAGAAATCCCTACCAGATGACTCTGGAAGAGCAGGTGGATCCCGATACTCAGCTCAGAAGATCCCTGAGAGATCGAGCTGCTATAGTACCTGCCGAAGTACTATACAATTCCAGAAGAGACGACAACAACCACCGTGTCTATAACCATCTCTCTGAAGAGGCAATCCTCTGCACCGACAACCAACAAATTGACAGGCCATTTATACAACCCGAAAGCTATGCGGCCCTTAGGCAAAGTGGGATGCAATTTATCCACATAGGGGTCGCTCAAGTAAGGATACAAATCCTGCACAGACAAGATGAGGGCACCTCGGCGTTGGTCATTTTTAGAGACAACAGGTGGCAAGGAGATCAGTCCATATTCGATACAGCAGAGATTGACCTAACAAGAGGAAGCCAGCTGGTATATGTTATACCGGATACGATGCAAACAATCGGGGATTTTTATAGAAATTTCCAGATATCAATCCTGACAAGAGGATACCAAAACTGGCAGAATGGCGAGGCAAACCTCCTAATCACTAGGGGTTTAGTGGGAAGACTTTCCAATACATCGAATGTGGGATTCGCTTACCAAATAAGCAATGTTTCCGAATACCTGGTGAGCAGGGGAATACGGGCACTTCCGGGTAGGCGATACTCAGCGCAAGAAAATCAAGGGAGAAACTGGGTGGTAAGACCGTCGCGAGTTGATATTCCCATGATGCCTACAGAATTGCAGACCAATAACCTCCTCGATGGCCGAATCTCTATATCATTCCAGAATTATGTCCCAGCCCCTGATCACGAAGGCGATATACCCGATGACGATGAAGATGAAGTTAGGAGTGAAACAATTCTCATCCTAACCGAAGAAGAAAGTGATACCGAAGAAGAAGACGACTGGCAATATATACAGTACCTTGCTGGCCAGTCAGCACAACCACCTGACAATCCCCAACAAGAAGATTCTGTTCCTATTTGGGACACAGATCATGATGAAGAAGATACTGGTAGTACTGACAAGGATTGGGTCAATCCTTTTTCGGAGCGTGGTGGGGAGATGAATACTATTTTTATGATGAATGGTAACGAAGAAACCTTTGATTACCCACAATTCAAAAACCTATCCGAAGCGCTGAACGAACATGCTTTTATGTCAAGTTCTTCCGCGATATCTCATTACCAACCACCACAGGACCAGTCAATGAACATGCCCAGCTACCCTCCTGCGAGAAATACAAATGAAGCAAGACCAATTCCCACTTTTGAAGAACGAGTGCCCAGAGCAGGACGATTTCGCGGAGGCTATAACAATGAGATGTGGACACTACCATCAGCACAACAACAGCAAGGCGCGATGTTCGTAATCCCTGATCAACTGGGGTTGTTCCATGATGCGTTCTCACGATGGGAGTCTATTACTCGAAACCATGTGGCTGAGAAAGGATTTACAGACCCCAGGGATAAAATAGAATATATGGAGAATCTATTGGGAGAAGTAGAGAAATTAACATGGGTCCAATGGAGGATGCAATTCCTCACGGAGTACGAGGCGTTGATAGCAGTAGCGGATGGCCGGGAAGGTACACAAAACATACTTTCCCAGATGAGAAGAGTATTTTCACTGGAAGACCCTGCCCAAGGATCAACAGCTATCCAAGATCAAGCCTACAAAGATCTGGAGCGCCTCACCTGCGACAACGTTAAATATCTCATTCAATATATGAACGAGTATTTACGATTAGCGGCAAAATCCGGGCGAATGTACATTAGCCCAGAGCTCTCAGAGAAATTCTGGTTAAAAATGCCTGGTGACCTTGGGACCAGAATAAAGACAATGTTTGAAGAGAAATACCCTGGTCTCACGGTGGGGGTAATTCCGAGGGTGCTGTTTGCCTACAAATATCTGGAGGGCGAGTGCAAGGATGCTGCTTTCAAACGATCACTCAAAGACCTCTCCTTTTGTAGCCAGATCCCAATCCCTGGCTATTACCGAAAACCAGAAAAGAGATACGGCCTAAGAAGGTCAAGAACCTATAAAGGCAAACCCCATGAGTCTCACGCTCGAATCGAAAAGAGAAAACACCTTGTTAGGAACAAAAGGTGTAAATGCTACCTATGTGGGCAAGAAGGTCACTTTGCGCGAGAATGCCCCAATGACAGAAGAAACATTAAGCGGGCAGCAATCTTCGAAGGGCTCGATATACCAGAAGATTGTGACATAATATCAGTACAAGAAGGGGAAGGCCAGAGTGATGCTATATTTAGCATATCTGAAGGAGAAGATGGGGAGATGCAGCTACAGCAAGGAGTACAAACCCTACAGCTAAACTCTCTCTTCATGCTCGGAGAAGAAAATTCAGGGTACAGACCAAGAATAAAATTACCCGAAAAACAGATGAGCTGCCAACACCAATGGCTTCATAATCAAGTCATTGAGCAACCATTCAAAACAGCCTGTTCCTGTTGCGCCAGAGAGACTATAATCCGTGCTAGAATACATTGTTCAGTTTGCGGAGTAACGGCATGCAACCTATGCGGCCCATTCTACTTCAAAGAAGGAGTACCAGTTACCCCAGCAACCGCGCCCGCACAAATCAACCTCAGAACACTAGTCCAAGAGCAGAGAGACTATATTGTATGGTGCGAAGCCGAGATGGAGAGGCTGCAAAAGGAGGTTGACCATTACAAGAAGAGGTATGAGGACCTCCTTGAAGAACACCTGAAGGAAGAATTTGACAGCCTAGGGCCAGATAAGAAGCAAAAGGGCGTTAAGAGCGATTCAACCCACACCACCTTGAATGTCCCAATCTCGCCTCTTCAAGCCCATATCCACCCGTCAGGAACGATACAACTCACAGGAGGCACTCTGAATCATCCCTTACACACCTCCAGTCCGACTCCTCCAAAACCTCTCCCCACTCTCTCTGCTGATGGGCCATCGATCAATGAAGACGCAAACGTCCTCAATGGAGAAACAGTCTATAACACTAGTGGTGATCCATCCACTGGAAGAATTATCAAAAATAGACTATACAATCTAGAAGTGGAGCTTGATATTCCTGGAGTTCAAAGACTCAAAATAAGAGCAATCCTAGATACTGGTGCCACAACCTGCTGCATAGATCAAGGGTCAGTACCAAAGGAAGCTCTTGAAGAAAACACCTTTGTAGTACAATTTACAGGGGTAAACTCCACTCAGACCGCCAACATGAAGTTAAAATATGGTAGAATGATTATTGGCGAAAACCAGTTCCGCATACCATACACCTATGCGTTCCCAATGAAGTTGGGAGGGGAAATACAAATGATCATAGGGTGCAATTTTATACGCTCTATGCATGGGGGTCTGAGGATAGAAGGTGATACAATTACCTTCTACAAAAACCTGACAGTCATCAACACACAACCACAAGCGAAGGTCCTGGCCATAGAAGAAGTAGACCTTCAAGACCTGGAGTACATACAACTCCAAGAAATGGTCCATTACAATTTTGGACAAACATCGTCAAACTTCATTACAAAGTTTGATCAAATACTAAGAAGGCTAAAGGAGGCCGGGTTCATTGGCGAGAATCCTTTGCAACATTGGAGTAAAAATAAGATCGTCTGCATGCTGGATATCAAAAATCCAGACTTCATCATTGAAGATAGGCCCTTAAAGCAGGTCACGCCACTGATGAAACAAACCTTCAGCAAACATGTGGAGGCCCTGCTGAAACTCGGAGTAATACGACCCAACAAGAGCAGACACCGGACAACGGCGATTATTGTTAATTCCGGTATATCAATAGATCCGAAAACTGGGAAGGAGGTAAAAGGCAAAGAACGCATGGTATTTAATTACAAGAGGCTTAATGATATAACTGAAAAAGATCAATATAGCCTTCCTGGAATTAATACCATCATGAGGAAAGTAGCTAATAGTAAAATCTACTCTAAATTCGATTTAAAGAGTGGATTTCACCAAGTAGCTATGCACCCAAATTCAATCGAATGGACGGCATTCTGGGTACCCGATGGGTTATATGAATGGCTAGTAATGCCGTTCGGGTTAAAAAAATGCTCCCGCAGTGTTCCAAAGAAAGATGGATCATTGCTTCAAAGGCACTGAGAATTTTATTGCAGTTTATATTGACGATATTCTGGTATTTTCTCAGTCAGAAAGGGAGCATGCAGAGCATTTAAAAATAATGCTCTCAAAGTGTGAAGAGCATGGCCTTGTCCTAAGCCCAACAAAAATGAAGATAGCCGTTCCTCAAATCGAATTCTTAGGAGCAGTGATAGGCAAGGGTACTATCCGGTTACAGCCAAATATTATCACAAAAATTGAAGAATTCAAAGAAAATGATCTCACTCAGAAGTCTGGTATGAGATCTTGGCTAGGGCTCCTCAATTATGCCAGAAGCTATATCCCGAACCTCGGGAAACTTTTAAGTCCTTTATATGCAAAAACCAGCCCAACTGGCGACAAACGATTGAATAAACAAGATTGGGAGCTAATTCGCGCAATAAAACATCAGGTCCGAAACCTACCTGATCTCTGCATACCCCCAGAAGAATGCTTCATTATAATCGAGACAGACGGATGCATGGATGGATGGGGAGGTGTATGCAAGTGGAAGCCAAAGAGGTATGACCCAAAGAGCACAGAGAAGCCGTGCGCCTATGCAAGTGGCAAATTCAACCCACCTAAATCCACAATAGACGCAGAGATCTTCGCGGTCATGAATAGCCTGGAGGCGTTAAAGATCTACTACCTCGACAAGAAGGAATTAGTGATACGCACTGATTGTCAGGCTATCATTAGTTTCTTTAATAAATCAAACGTTAATAAACCGTCAAGAGTGCGATGGATCTCGTTTACAGACTTTGTAACGGAATCGGGGATTAATGTTCAGTTCGAGCACATAGATGGGAAGGACAACCTTTTGGCTGACTCCCTATCACGGTTAATTAATGTTTTAATTGATGCAGGATGGCCCAATCAGGAAGCGTTAGATGTTCTGGACAATCTAGCCGGGGCTCTTCACGAGAACGAGGAACATCCCAACCAGGAGGTTCAGGAGAAAATGTCCCAAATAATCCTGCAAATCAGCCACTCGTTTGCCAGTACAGGGATCTACTACGGCAATCCGACGAAATCCATACCTTGGAAAGACGAAATGAGCTTAGGCTCCAGCTTCGAGCGATAGAAAACAAAATAATTTCAAGAGCACTTGAGGGGATTAGTGATTTAATAAAAATTCAACAGATGAAGGAATCCCAATGTTCTAAATTCGCAACGAAGGACAATTACTGGGGAGATTGGTTGCCTCAAGTCCAGCAAACTCTTACTAAGCTTCAAAAGGCTTACCAAGGGTTTAAACAACTGATCCGTGAGGTAAAAGTGTTCCATATGTAAGTGTATTTTGGACCCTACCACTAGAGGGTAGTATCATAAGGTGTGTTTTGCTCTTTAGGCCTGCTTGTATTGGCCTCTGCTTTTTCTTTTGTGTGGGCCAATAATTGGCCAGAATATTTACTTTCGGTGCATTATAAGCATCCTTTAGTGGGAGACAAAAGTTTGTGGAAATCCTTTAATCACATGCAAATGAGTACCCGATGTGATAATTGAGATTCCATCTTGAGTCTCTATATAAGTGTGAGTTTTCAGAGTTGAAAAACAAGCTGAGAACCAGCAAGTTTTACTTCTCTCTCTTTCTTTGTAAACATTCCACTTAATAAAATTCCGCTTGTGTGCTTTCTGCTTTCTTACTTCCCGTGTTCACAGTAGCCCGTTGAAGTTTGAAAGCTCTAACCGATCGATCCACACCTGGTATCAGAGCTAAGGTCTGTTTTTATTCATGGCTTTCTAAGTTTCTTTGTATTCTAGGACGGTAGCTAGGGGGAGATCATACCAAAATCATGAAAATGTTCAAAATCTAAGTATATTATATCTAAAGGCTTTTTTTTTTCTTCACGTATTAGTTAAACAATATTAACCCAAGGATATTAGCTTATAGGGCTTGATTTTCGAAAAATATAGCTAAACCAAAAGAATCATCCTGCCGTACAGTACCCTAAGAAGTGGGGAAGATTGCGGATTAACACGATGAGGTGAGGTATAGCTAAATTCGGTAGAAAATATCGCCCCAAAGTTAAGAGCAAAGGTTGATATATTACTTAAAAAAAAAAAAAAAAAAAAAAAAAAAAATATATATATATATATCTGGGTGCACAGATTGGGGATGTTGTATCATTAAACCTAAGGAATATTCTCTCAGAGTGGCAAAAATCTAATTTTGAAGTTTTTGAGTGGCATAAAACGAAGAGCCCCTTATCATTCAAGGTAAAACTACTGTATATCCGGATAGAGATGTAAGAATTATCGTATTTTTATGCGCGCTATCTATTTTTGACATCAGTAGTTTATATAGATTTGTTATAAAATTTGTAATTTGAATTTTATTTTTGAAAATTCTTAATTTTTTTTGTACTTGCATATTTGATTATATGTTAAAATACGTCAATTATCCGTTTCATATCAAAATAGATGCAAATTTGGTTTTTAATTTGATTATATGATTTTAAAATTATTTACTTAAAATATTTTCAGTTTACACGCTGCTAATCCATGTAAAATGATATCAACCTTTTTATTTCATCTTATACTCCATCGAAGCTCAAAACAAATTAATCATTAAAATTAACCAATTACAATTAATGTATTGTGCAGACTTATTATGGCATCTTATCCTCTATTTCAAATTAATTGTTCTTGTTATCCATTTCTTTAAAAAAATAGATATATAATTAACACTTTGTTTAGGGTCAATTTCCAAGTTTAGGAGAAGAGATCTAAAAAGAAAAGGAAAAAAAAAAGAGAGAGGAGAAAAATAAAAGTTATCATGCTCTAAATTGAAAGAGTATAATTTTTTCTTAAAAAAAATAAAGCGATCCCCTCTATTTTCTTCCTTTCACCGTCATTAAATTTGTTAAAAGTAAATCTCGATAGCAATTGGCAAGAATCTTTTTATGTTTTTTTCTCCATTTACATTCTTCATGGAGTTACATGGACGGAAGAAAACGTGCTTTATAAGCGGACCAAAGGATGAAAGGAAGAGCTCCTTGAAAGGGAATATATTAATTATTTATTGAAGTACCGCAGTATGTTTGTGATAAGCGGATCAAAGCATTAATCTTTACTTAATTTTTTTAACACTAAATGCTCGTTCATTAGTATGCAGGACCAAATTAATTTTTGTTCATAGTAATTTAATGTACATGTAAAAAAAAATAAAGGCGTTTATTTTCTAAAGAAGTTATAGGATCCGAATTAATTGTGTCAATAAAAATAATTTGGGATACCCGCATTTTATTACTCCTAATTTTATTTAAGTATTGAATATTTATCAAATGAAGAAATAAAAAAATATAAGAATACAATTACAATTTGTTATCTGATAACTTATGATTCTTAATGTCTATCATATGCGTCAAATCAACAACGTAACTATCGATATACTAGCAGTTTAGTAGCAACAACGAAGCGTGACGAACTGAGGATACAATCCTAATAATAGTAATAATAAGCATGATGATAAATTGATAATGACGAAGAACTGATACACCTAAGAAAACCAACCTAATTCCTCAGGATTGGACCCTTTTAACAGGCCCTATAATATTTGTTACACCTTATTTCTGGAGATATCTGTTTCTAGCCTTTTAGGCCATTTGACATTTAGAAGTACTTAAAAACTTCAAAACCCATCGGGCCCTTTCTAGTTAACTAGCTAAATTAATCAGGCCCATTTACGAGAAACATAAGGAGGCTGGACTTGACTGTAACTTAATTAGCCCAATAACTATTTGGGCCTAGAAATTTTTACCATATTGGCACAAAAGTAGCATATAAACTAGCTGTATATGGGTAAAGCATACTGTAGAGATTAATCAGATTATACAAACTAAAGAAGAAAAGGTAAAACCCTCCAAAATTGCAGTACCTAAGATGCTTACACAATTTTAATTATGGCTAAATGAAATAGTCAATTAAAGACAACTGTATACTCTTTAACCTTTTACAATTGTCCTGTACATGTAGCTTTCTTCTGTTTTTATTTTTTTAACAAAAGAATCTATACATGCACTTATATTCATCCATAAAGACATCTTACCAGATGCAACACAGGTTATGTATTACGTACCAGTACTATAAATCGACAAATTTTCAGATTACATTGATAGAACAGTACCGATGGGCATCGATTGTTTATACTCCAATTAAGTAATCGTATGCCTTCATTTGTATTACCAGATAATATCATGCTGGATTTTATCATAACTGACGAAGATTGGAGAGATGTTTGCTTAAGGAGGTTAGACTTAGATTTAAATTTTCATTTATTTACAAGGGTATATGAGACATCCATCATTTAAATATGAGGATTTACATGAAATTTTGATGCTCTGACTGTAGGAGCACATACAAAGTCGTTGCCTTCTAATTTTTTGCTGTGCTATTATTTAGCAAGAATTAATAAAGAGTTGATTCAAGTAATAATACGATTTTGTCGATTAGATCGGTCTAGCCAAGTCGGTAGTCGATAGATCGAGCGCTTACTAGACCGGGGTGTTTGTACCCCCATCTCTAACCTCAGAATTTCCCATAATACTTGCACATCCTTGTACTCGCATGTTTGCACATCATCATATAGCTTCATGATTCCATTACCTGAGAAATTGGAATAAATAAATATAGTAAAGGATGTTTCATTGCACAAAAGATATATAATTAATATGAGTTGGGCTATGGTGCATTGCCATGTATAGCCCCTCTTGTACATTGGACTATAAACTTGATTTGAAGTTCAAACAGTCGATCTAAAGGGCTCAACATGTTCTCCATATTAAAATATGCTTAGAGACCAAATTTTATATTTTTTGGAAATTTTTTACTATCTTTTAGAATTTTTGAAATTCGTTGTTTTTTAGAAATTTATGGACCATAGAAAAACAATGATTTTCAAAAATTCTAAAAAAAATAGCAAACAATTTTTTAAAAAATGTAAAATTTGGTCTCCAATCACATTTTAATATGGATATCAAATTGAACGGTTTGGTTCGGTAGTTTGAAAATTAAAACCAATGATTTATCGTCCAATGTACAAGAGGATACATTGCAATGCACCATAGCCCAACTCTAATTAATATAATATAATAGTAACACAAAGTTTTGTAACATAAAAAAAATGATTACAAAGGCTTGTTTTTCATTTGTGCTTCTTCCTTAAAACATCTAAACATAATTTTAAGGAAGCATATTTGTAAATTTTGTTTTTGTCCAAAACATTTCAACTCAAATGCAAAATTTTGCAAAGATAAGGGTTTTAATATTTCTTTTAGTGATGCTATATCGGCGGAGTCATAATTTCAAACTAGAAATGTCAATCAAATAATTAATGTTCTTTTGCAAACAAATGAGGATCAATATTATAGTATTATTACATTTTACTCTAAATTATATAAAAAATCATATATAAATACAAACATAAAAGATTAATTGACCTCTATTCGTATTATTTATAAAATCTGCCTCGGCCTATATATTTCCTCTTGTTTGTGTTTTCTGTTTTTTGGATTTCACCTTTCTTTTCTTTGCTGACTGTTCCGAAATCAATTATTGAACTGAAATAGATGTGCGATCGTACAACTTTTTAAATCAATAACAAAGGTCTAATCAAAATAGTAACATCTATTGAAACAGGCCATGATAGAACTTAGAAACGAGCAAACACTATAAACAGCGATCTATACGGATTCAAATCCAGTAGAGTATCTGCAGTTCTGCACCATCTGTTTTAACTTGCACGAATCTTACATAATCTAGCACGAAACTTAAAGATCTCCTGTATCTACTATTGGCTCGAAAAAAACGTCGCTCAACTGAGATTGCGTACAATGATACAATACTACAGTGGATACGATTCCGATCTATACCACAGTAGCAATCAAGATTCAAAGTACATAGTTCATCATATAAAATTATTCATTTCGGGTATGTTTAGTTGGATTGAGAATAAGTTATTCTTGGAGCTAGACTACTCGGAATAGTCTATTCGGTGTTTGGTTGGATTAAAATAGCTAAAATAATGAATCCAAACTTTTTGTCTTATTAGAATAAGTTATTCCTAAAAATTTTTAAATTTAACTATTCTAAAAAGACAAACAATAACTATTTTTAATTTAATTATTCTAACTTAGTTCTTATTTTACAACCAAACATAACCTTCGTAGATAATTCATTGCATGCCCGTGAGGCACTAAAGCCCCCAATGTATTACACCAGTCACCAATCAACTACATATAGTAAATTGGGGCCTACAATGTAGAGTAACATCCACGCGTTGACTATAATTGGGCCCCAATTTTTAATGCCCTAAATGTCGGCAGAGGAAGATAATTACTTTATAGCACTAGTACAAGATCTACCCAATGAATTGTAAACAAGTTTGGTGTGAATAGAATAGACCATCTCACCATGTATAGAAAGACACGGATGATAAAAGAAAAGCTATGTAGCAAACAAAAATTGACATTTCAACCAGTTAAACCGATTAGTTAGGTAGGAGTGAACATTTTAGGAAACAAAAAAGTTAGAAATTAAATGTCCTGTAAAGTATAACCCAGACTGTTTGATAGGAAGCAAGTCTTGTTGACATGACTGTAAGACACACACACACTTCTCCGTTTTTCTTTTGTTCGTTTTTTATTGAGAACTTGACACTGGTTGTCAAGGGCACAGCCACAGCCACACACACACTTCTCCTTGTAGTGGAGTGCGTATCCTCTACGAGATGTCTCAACTTTTGCGTGCTTATTCGGGGATAGCGCAGGGGCAGTATTATTTGTGCTTTGAGATTTGTGCATTCCAAAAAAAAAAATACACTCAAAGTTTGAGATATCTCAGAGGATGCGAATTCCTTGTAGTGGGGGTTTACAAAATATGTATTTTCTTGTAAGCAGAATTATCTTACGTCATTACATTACAGAAGGTATAAAAGAAGAGTATTCGACGGAAAAAGAAGAAGTAAACATGTATACTATATTCATATCTCTATTTTCAAATTAAATAACAACTAAATAATAAGAGTCAAGCTAAAGTAATATTATAGATTGACCCGTACACTGAATCCATGTCTCTATTTTCAAATTTTAAACAAAACATTCCATACTAAAAATAAATAATAAGAGTGAAGTTATGGTAATACCGTAATATGCATATTACATGTCATCCTGTACTCTGGATCTCTATTTTTAAAGTTTAAATAGCCGATCTGAACCGTTAAACATAATCTCCATCAGTGTTATAAATAACGGTATGTGGTCATCGGACGGAGAGTACTGTCAAACGATTAATTAGAAATAATCGGGAATAATCGGTCATAATTAGAAATAATCAGCCGATTAGTCGGAAAAATCTGTAACTGTTTGGTCACCGTCAACGACTAATCGGTCAATTAATCGGTCTAAACGGATGATTTTTACAACACTGATCTCCATATGAAAATATACTTGAAAACAAAATTTTATCATTTTTTATTAATTTTTGTACTATTTGTTTAGATGAGTAGAAAATCAAATATAATGAAGCATCCAAAAGTAGTATATTTCTATCTATCTAAAAAAATAGACAAAATTCTAAAAATATATGAAAATTGATCTCTATGTACATTTTCATATAGAGATAATTTTCTTAACAATTTAAATTGACTATTTGAACTTTAAAAATAAAGATGTGAAGTAATAGCACGGATCAATTTCATAATATGAACAATTACCATAAATCTCACTCAAATAATAATTTAAAAGAATTTGCAGGGTTTTTTATATTGTTCATAATACAAGTTCTTCGTATATATGTACCATTGAATCTCCACTGAATTGAACTTCGAATTCAACTAAAATCGTGCAATCCTTATAATTCTAAATATAAGTTCAAAGTCTAAGATCGAAATTTCTTAAATATCAAAACGAGAATTTGACAATTGAAAGGTCACTCTCAATGAAGTTCATGCATCGCACGCAGGGAATGGTTTCAAATCACAGTTTTTAATCATTGAAAAGGAGAACCTCTATGTCGGCCTCTTGTTCCTATGATTGAGCTACTAGTGTACTACCCAGTATTATTTCGGTGCAAATTCATAATTTTGTTTATCAATATGAAGAATGTGCCACATAATATCACAATTTTACTGAAATTCATAATTTTTAAAAATATTTCTACTATATTTATTCAAAAAATTATTTAAATTTTTATTTCTAACTATATTTTGTTCAGAGTTTTGAAAGAAAAAAAAATACCAAGTTAGTTCTTAAACTTTAAATAGAAACCTACAATCAACTAAGGACATGACTGAAATTTTTTTTGTGTGTGTAAAAGTTGGAGATCAAAGCACTCAACTAGTTAATATCTGCAAATAGTTTTTTCATATGAGTTTTGAAACTGCGACTTCCAATATGAAAATCATTGTCTTTATCATTAGACTAGATTGGATAAAAATATTAACATAGCAGTTTTCCTTAATGCAACACACAAGTCATATGTAACATTATTCTGAAACTATTGTTTGTGCGCTGAATGAAGCAAAACTGTCATGTCAATATCATTACCGCAATGTCCCTTATTTTCTTTAAAGAAAAAACTTTGAATAGAAACAAATAGCTTTTGAACTTCCAATACTTTTTTTTTTTTTTTTGAAAAATCGCGGCAGAAGCTACATTTATACTTATTAATCATTGTACTTTTTTTTGGGGCTTCAACTAGAGGTGAAAACAGAGCGAATAAGGAGTGGACAGTGGTAAAACCATATCCATTTTCTTTTTAATTTTTCAGATACAGATACGGATTGGATATCATCCAGATACAGATACGGATACGAATCAGATTGCATATTTATTAAAATAATATTAAAAAATACTAAAGTTCATAATATTTATCTAATTTTAATAATGAATAATATTATGTTTTTCATAATATATATTAAAATATATGATATGTATCTACTATTCGAATACGGATAATTGAAACGTAAAACCATATCAGTATCCATATCCACACAGATATTTAGATATCGAATATCCACATCTAATTTTTCGAATATGAATTGAATAAAAATCAGATATTATTCATACCGTTTTCACCCCCAGCTTCAACCCATCATTGTACTTTCCAAAACAAGAATCAAGTTCATCCTTGAATGTGACGGCATCTCGTTGTCATCATTTATTCATTTCGTTGAGCCTTCCGAACAAAATTAAATGATGAAATTTTTACAGGAAGCTTAAGTTAGAATTTTGGGGGTCTGCTTTCAGATTCGCGCCAGATTAAAACGAACGACTCAGGTATTGCACTGGATGTTGAATTTAAAAGTTTGGGATAAAATTGGAACTTGTGCAAATTTTGTTTTCTAAATATTTCAACCATGACATTTTAAAATTAGTTCTAGCATCTCATTGCCCTATTTATTAAGCCATTTGTTATAAGTTTACAGTTTACAGTTTACACCTGTGCGAATAAAATTCAAACGAATGCAAGACTAACTTATTAAATGTTTTCCACGGTATATAAAATCTTGTCTTTGGTAATCATGAAGACGCATTTCTTTACAAATTTAGTGCAGTACCATCAATTAAACGCTTGCCAAATCGCTAACGGAACTAAGAAGGCACGGTAAAGGTTGTGAGATTAAATCATAACAAAGCTAAATGATCATCCACCCAAATGACAAAAAAGACAAAATCTGATCGATCAAATCATAATTATAACTATGAAACATGAAAGGAACTAAATGTATGAAATGTTATGACTAAACACACGGACGCCACGAGGTGACAAAACATAGGACCAACTAAATGGTGTGAATCTCGTGAGATTTAATTTCGTCCCATGACGAAAAATTAAAGTTGCACATCACAAGCAAAGGATGTAGAGGCCAATAATTGGCACTAGGGGTGAGTAAATCGCTCACAACTCGTAACTCGCTCATAACTCGCTCGCTAAATGCTCATTAACAACTCGCTCATTAGCAACTCGCTATAACTCGCTCATTAACAACTCGCTCATTAACTTAATGAGCCGAGCATGAGCATACCCCAACTCGCTCATAACTCGCTCATTAGCTCATTAAGAAATTAGTTACACAAATCCTACCACATCTAATCCCTAGAATAATATTTGGTTCTCACAAACTAAAAACTTTAGAGGCAAAACTACAAAAGTGCAAAACTAAAGTCACAGAGAGTCAGAGACACTCTCCACCAAAACCTAAAGCCCTCTTAGAGACAGAGACCAAAACCTAAAGCCCTGTCATTTCTCCGCCAAAACTTTGAGCCACCAGCCACATACAGCCAGCCACCCTCCGCGTGCTTATGGATAATTTTTTTGTTAAACTTGCTTATGGACAATTTGTTAAATTCTATAAATGAAAATTAGTTTTTGAATGATGTATTTTAAACAACTCGGTAACTCGCTCAGCAACTCGCTCATTAACAACATGCTCATTAACAACTCGCTCATTAACAACTCGCTCTAACTCGCTCATTAACAACTCGCTCATTAAGCTAATGAGCCGAGCATGAGCATACCCCAACTCGCTCATGCTCGCTCATTAATCACCCCTAATTGGCACAAGTATTTGCCTCTACATCTATTAATTTTGTTTGTTATATTAAGTACCTATAGAAACTTTTAAAATATTCATTTTTTTATCAGATTTTTTTTCCTATTAAAGCTAAACATTTTTTCTGTTATTGACGAATTTACTAATAAAGATGTCTTGTTTTCTTAATTTTGAAAAAGGCTTAGTGTTTTATCTTCTCTCTGTCTTTTTTTTTTTTGGGAATTTGATTACCGCATAGAATCGAACTTCTTTCTTAAAATTATCATGATTCTTTGGCATCATTAGCATCCCTTTTAGCCATAATTGAAAAAGTTATTTCGCTTTCTCGTTATATTGTAATCACCTCCTCTGTTTTGGAACATTGGATAAGCAGTAAATTGTACTAGAAATAGTGAATCTCTCTTTTTCGATTATAATTAAAGAGGTATCATTTGGATAATTTTGATAATTTAAAAAAATAGATTTTAAATTTACAATCCAACTTCTTTTAAAAAAAAATTCAACATTATAAGCTTGATTTATATTATTTACATATCAATACAAAAATAATGAGATTTGTATATGTCATCAATAATTTAAAATTTCAACGAATTAGTGGTCCTTAATATATCATCAAACAATACTTAAATTTGCTAGACTATTTATACGTCCAATAATATATTACAAATTTATCTTTAGTTTTCAATTTTATTTTTTTGTAATTTACTGTTAAAATTGTCAAGATAACTATTGTCAATGATCTTCACTATACTGAGGGGAAAGTGTTTTGTTTTCTTTTTTTTACGGAAGCAGTTGAATAAACCTCTGATGATCTGAATCTCAATTGACCGTCGACTGATTCAACAGACAAAACAGTCGTAAAAATGAGGTCATATGCGATTCGGCCTCCCACGTCCGAAAGAGCTGCAGTACTAAACAGTGTTGTAAATAATAATATGTGCTTGTCGGATGATCATGGTACTGTCAAGCGATTAATTGAAAATATTTGACTGACTAGTCGGGAAAATTTGTGACAGTTTCATTGCCGTCAATGACTAATCAGCGGATTAGTTGACCTAAACGGCTATTTTTTACAACATTGATTCAAAATTAATTTTCTTTGCTGTTTTTTTAAAAGAAAACAAATAATATCATTTTTCATCGATTAACACGACCATCTTATTTACATGAGATGTAAATATGTGCAGTGTCGTGTCGTATCATGATCAAGTTAGATTTTTACGTGTTGTAACAAAGACACGCTGTGACTGCACAGCCGTGTTCAAGTATGGCTGGTCACATTTGTCACATTTATTTATATTTAACTATTTTTTTTTCATAATTTAAGTTAGTATTCAAAACTCATCATTCAATCAAGATCTAACTCGTTAGATCCCACGTGTCGTGATGTGTCGTGACCGGACTAGTTTGTGTGTCGTACCGTTACTAATTTTCCAAATAATAGTCATATCACGCAAATAGTCATACCACATAACATGCGAGTCACGCTACATAACCATTACACATGTTGTGCCGTGACATATCCGGTCACAGTGTGACTTTTTTACATTCCTATTTACATGTATCCCTAAAATTTCTCGACTATGTGAGAGATTGTCGGACATCAAGAAAATCGCTTGAAAAATTGCCTCCATTACAGAGAAGGGTAATATGATCAATTTTATTTTTATTGAAAGGTTAATAGTAAATACATTGAAAGAAAAAAAAATATATAATTTTTTTAAATTTTAATGGGAAACTATATATTTTATTATTTGATGGAAAAATTGGTAACTTTGAAAATTTGATGTGATAAATTAGTAATAGAACAAGGAAAAAAACAATTTAAAATTCTGAACTTTCTTTTTTTAATTCTTGACAGTGGCCGTTAAGTTTTCAAAATTATGAACTTCAAACAGGAAAAGGTAAGCAAATATTTTAGTGAATTAGAGAAGTCTTTTCCGAGTAAAATACATACGCGTTTCAAATGTGAGCTTAGAAGGACCGTTGCAAATTAATTAAATCTTTTTACTAGAACTATACGTAATTGAATGTAATGTGTATAAATTAAGGCGAATTAACAAAGGCTCCCCTGTTTTTTCCGTTCTCCATCAACGCACAGACAGCCAGGAAAGCGGAGTAGAATTAACAATTTACTTGAGCAAGAAGGAAAACAACGGGATCGATACACACAATGACTTCTAAGCAACAAAGAGAAATTAGAGGGGTGGAAGTGAAAACTTACAATTCCGACGAGACCTTATTCGCGAAGAGATGGAGGCGAATGCACGCTTGATGGGATACACCAGCTTCTTCCTCCACCATGCCATAACAGAGCGAGCGACCGAGCGACAGAGCGAGAAAGAGAGAGGCTTCTGTTTAGATGCTCTCCTTTTCTTCCAGGAGTTCAGTGTTTCATTTCTATCTGAACTCAGGATTTTTTATTTTTTTTCTTTTTCAAAAAGAATCATGTGGGCCCCCCTGTACATTTGGTACACGCATGCTTTTTACTGTTTACAGTTAAACTGGCACGCAATAAAACCTTAAACAAATTATCTACACACACCCCACATGAGATGGATAAGATTTTTTTTTTAAATAGTATTCCTTTAAATTGTTTCAACGGAACAAGCCTCTGCTGGGCTGGATCTCGAAAACTAGCCTCCACCGATCCTACGGACCGGTGTAGCAAGAAAAACACAATCCACACCGATCCTAGAGATCGGTGGAGCCCGTTTTGCACCAGCCGATGCCCTCGCCATAGAAAATCCCTCATCTATACCTCCACCGATCCCTAGGACCGGTGGAGTCTTGATTTCCAAATTTTTTTTTTTTTTTTTTGATTGTTGATTTCTTTGGGTGGGAGGCCTCGCACCATGATTGGATGGGAGTTTAATAATTGTTGATTTCCAAAGTTATTGTAGTTTAATAATTCTTTGGGTGGGAGGCCTCACAATATCAATAGATGCACGAGACCAGTGCAAGAACCACTTTGGGTGGGAGGCCTCGCACTGTGAGTTTGAAATTTGGAAATCAACAATCAAAAAAAAAAAAAAAATTGGAAATCAAGGCTCCACCGGTCCTAGGGATCGGTGGAGGTATGGATGAGGGATTTTCTATGACGAGGGCATCGGCTGGTGCAAAACGGGCTCCACCGATCCCTAGGATCGGTGTGGATTGTGTTTTTCTTGCTACACCGGTCCTTAGGATCGGTGGAGGCTAGTTTTCGAAATCCAGCCCGGCAGAGGCTTGTTCCGTTGAAACAATTTAAAGGAATACTATTTAAAAAAAAACCGATGGATAATGCCTTAAATATATATACAGGGAGAGAGGGGCTAATATACAAACGTTTGTTTACAGGAATAAACAGTTTTGTTCTCAGGACGGGCCCTTAGTATTCCAGGAGGGGGAGGCAGTTGCCCTCCTCTGGATTTTGAGTTTTAGTGGAAATTTATCGGTTCCGACCGACTTTGTCCCCTCTGGTAATTTTTTTGCTCTCCTCTGGATGTTTAATTTGTAATTCGAGTTAAATTTAAGATTAAAATTGAAATAAATCTATTGAATTTTGATTGGTAATTAGAATTATAAGTCAGAGCATCAGTAATTACAAGTCAAAGCATTGGAAAATATAAGTTAAAGCATTGTTTTTTGTCGAGTACCCAATTGGTTATGGATTTAAACTCGATTCGATATTTTTTTGAGCCCCCTGACGAAAATCCTAGATCCGCCCCTGTCTGTTCTCCAATTTTCAAAGTCCAAACAGTCTATCCAAATTGTTAGATATTCAATCTATATTAAAATGTGCTTGGATACCAAATTTTACATTTTTTCGAAACTTTTTACTATTTATTAAGCTGGTTTGAAAACCGTTGTTTTTCAATGGTGCATAAGTTTAATAAAAACAACGGTTTTCAAACTAGCTTAATAAATAGTAAAAAAAATTCCAAAAAAAATGTAAAATTTGGTCTCCAAGCACATTTTAATATAGATTGAATATCTAACGGTTTGGATCGACTGTTTGGACTTCGAAAATTGGAGAACCGAACCATTTGTTCATGAGTCCAGGAACAACGTTTGTATTAGCCTCTCTCTCTCTCTCTCTCTCTATATATATATATATATATATATATATATATATAGAATCTGGCTAATATGCTACATGTAGCATAGAGGGCCTCCGTGCAACAGCTCAATATTTGAGTTTTCAAAATCCTAACGGTTGATCCAAATTGTTCAACATCATCTCCATATGAATAATGTACTTGTAAACCAAATTTTATATTTTTTAGAATTTTTTTTACTATTTTTTTAGATAGGTAGAAAATCACTTGATCTGAAAATTCTGTACCATTTAGATCAATCTACCTATCTTAAAAAATAGTAAAAAAATTCTAAAAATGTAAAATTTGGTTTGCAAGTACAATTCATATGGAGATCATGTTGAACGGTTGGATCGACTGTTAGGATTTTGAAAACTCAAATATTGAGCTGTTGCACGAGGCCCTCTATGCTACATGTAGCACCGTAGCCAACTCCTATATGAGTACGGCTAACGCACTTCCTCTAGTATATCAACAATATGCTTCCGGTCTTCAAAATCTGTCGAATGGGTTTTAACGACAAATCTAAACCGTTCAAACCAATGTTCTTAATGAGAGATTCGTTTCCAAATAAAAAAATTTAATTTTGAATTTATTTACCATCAAGTCAAGCGGTCAAAATATCAAGGATTTTGTGCGCATTTTAATGCACTATTTCGCTCATTTCTTTGACCACTTGACTTGATAGTAAATAAATTCAAAAATTTAATTTTTTATATGAAAAGGAAGCTCTCGGTAAGGAGATTGGTTTGAACGGTTTGGATTTGTCATTTGAAGCCCATTCGATAGATTTTGGAGGCCGAAAGTATATTGTTGATATACTAGAGGAAGCAGTATTTTAAAGTTCAAATAGTTGATTTGAAGTGCTCAACGTGTTCTTCATATTAAAATGTGCTTGGAGACCAAATTTTACATTTTTTTGAATTTTTTTACTATTTTTTTATGAATTTTTTAAAATCACTGTTTTTCATAATAAAAAAAAAAAAAATCTGAAAACAGTTATTTTCAAAAATCCATAAAAAATAGTAAAAAAATTCAAAAAATGTAAAATTTGGTCTCAAAGTACATTTTAATATGGAGAACACGTTGAGCACTTCAGATCGACTATTTGAACTTCAAAAATCGCAAAAACAAATTGGTAGTAACAAGGCCTTGGTCATACCAAGTTGATCTTAGCCAACCTATACCTACACACACACACACACACACACACATATATAGGTTAGCTAATACCAAAACATTTGTTCCTAGGCCGTGGAACAAACGCTTCGGTTTTTATATTTTCAAAATCCAAATGGTCGATCCAAACCGTTCAACATTCAATCCGTATTAAAATGTGCTTAGAGATCAAATTTTATTTTTTGAATTTTTGT
>JAJGRW010001504.1:0-62715 GCA_025461045.1 Carex parvula
TCATAAATTGAAATAAGCATATATTCTACAATAAACAAATAAATATTCTACTCTACAATAATAAGTGTGCGTGCATCTTAATTTTTTTTTTTAATTGTACGTAAGATTTGTGAGGCGCAATTTTTATGGTGTAGAAAAATAAATTCAGCTTTGTAGGATCCAGAGGATCATCTATGGACATGATCTGATTAACTATTTTGTAGGGCCATTATCAGAAATATTCCTGCTGCAAAAGCCGAAAGGCATGCCAAGATATACAATGCTCCTTTTAAGCTATCATGGTGAAGAACAGGAATAGGAAAAAAAAAAGAATAGGAAAAAAAGACGGGAAAAATAAAATGATAGCCGGGGAACTCTCTTGGCATAAAAGGTGATAACAAGTTCAATTACATGTTTACGACTAAATTATTGAACGCTAAAAGTAGCATGCAATTTAAACTATTCTAGCGTCCTTAATTTATTTCTTCAAAAGAAACAAGCAGAAAATAAAAGAAAAATGTCTCAAATAGGCAACCTATTAGATATCCCGAATTGTTACATTAACAGACTAGCTGCGAGATGATATGGTACTATGGTAGCTGAAAACAACCTAGCCAGTTAGACTTAAATCTTTCCAAAATCTGACTGATCGGTCGGTACCACATGTCACAAATGTTGATTCAGCAGGGGAATGCTCAATCCATCTTGGTGTCCCTACATGATTTGATTGCCACCTAGCCACCTTTTCTGCTGTCAGTGCATCCCATATGACTACCTGAACCAAACAAACATATCATAAAAAAAAAAAAAGATGCATAAGACAAATGCAAGTAAATTACTTTGGAAGAAGTTTAACTTTTACCTCATTCGTTAGCTCGTCAATTGATAGTATGAATTCTTCTGTTACATTAAACACTGCCTGTAGAAATAGCCATAAAGCATTGCATGAAAAAATATAGGTATTTTGTGAATTAAACCCTTGTTTATTAACAATTCTCATTTATATAAAGAATAATGGGTAAATTTTACAGGGAGGTCACTTAACTTACCCTCTATCCATTTTTAGGGATAGGATAGTTAGCTGCCCAATTGCTAATAATCGATTCTCTGCACACTAATTCCTAGACTGTATATGTCTCTTTTTAATGAAATATTAGTAGGTAATTGTCTACTACCAAAACAAACAAAAAATTATCCTCTATGGCTGGCCCTATCCTTTTTTTATCACTCAAAATTTGATTTATCTGATCTTAGTCACTCAACTTTGTTTTTTTTATCCATATCGAGTCACTGCCTCTATTTAAATTCAAATTCACACAAATTGTAACCTCAATTCAAAAGTTTAGCCTCTAAACTTATATTCGATCATAAAGTTCACATGTGAAGGAATAATCGCTTCATAAAATTACACAGTATTGATTTGTGAATTTTTTGTTTAATTTTCAAAATCCGTAACTTCATAAAATATAATTTCTAAAAAGAACCCGTTACAAAACAATTATTTTGATATATTATAGTCAAATGGAGTCAATAATTTGATAAAATAGTTAATAATTAGTGCATAGTTTCAATTTAAAGCAAAAAAAAAAAGCAACCCAATTTTGATTAAAATTTACTTCAGTGACTAGATTGGGATGAATCCAAGTTGAGTGACAAAGACCAATAGAAGATAAAGTTAAGTGACCTCCCAAATAATTTACCCAATAATTAAGAAAAACATTCAATTAGACAAACCTGTGAACGGAACTGAGAGTGAGTCGCACCAAGGTATTGTCTGACAAGTCTTCCTGTACCAACTTCCCACAACTTTATTGTAGAATCCTTTCCAGATGATAGCACATACCTAATTATATCACATTCATGTTAACAAATTTCAACATAAATACACAGAATTGCTCAGTTGTAACAAGCAATGTCGGTATTGTAACATTGATCATGCTTTCTGCTTGTATGAAATAAAGTTGGCTGTTATATAATGCATGTACCTCTGGTCCTTGGTAAAAATTGCACTGGTAGCCTCAGCAGAAATATGTGCACTAACTATGGATCTAACACACTGACCGCTCACTCCATCCCATACACGTACTGAACCATCTTTCGAAGCTGTCACATACATGCCTCCCGTAGATGAGTACCTCACCTGTACCAAACTAGAGAGATTAATATTAAAGTGTGTGCATGTGAACAAAGAGAGAGGGAGGTGGGTTGGAGGAGTGGGGCATGCCTGATTGATGGCGGAATTAGTGTTTAGGTCTTGTACATTAGCTGATAAGTAACACTTGAATGTATTTACATCGTACAAATGTGCAATTGGGTGATCCGTCCCTGAATGAAAACAAAATTTCACTATGCATCAATTGATCTGAAGGTGGAATAAATATTTTTTCCACTTGCGTGATGTTCTTTTGCAGATTAAGACAAGAAATACCAGCTAAGAGGTACTCCCCAGAAGGATGAAAGCACACAGATCTCACATTATGAGTGTCCTGTCAGAATTAAAGTTAAAAAGAGAGGAGCTTTGTTCATTTGCAGGAATTAAAGTACGATAAATTTTCTGTCAAAACCTGGATAACTCTAAAAGCTCTTCTAGCAACAGTTTTTGAAAAATCAAAGAACCTGAAATGTTACAAGCCAGATTATCATAAAAGATATAGTATAACAAAAACAAAGATATATCAAGCGCATTGAACTGAGTTTCCAGTAAATACTTCTGCTTGACAAAGATATAGTATAACTGTGTTTGTTTGACAATCATCTATGTCTGCCATTATCAACTGAGTTTTCAGTAAATACTTTTGCTTACTTGATGGTATTGTCCTTTGCTCCAGAGATGAGTATGGTATTTTGAGGATGGAAATCAAGATCATTTATTGGCTGCAAATTCATTTCAAAACCACAGCCATTATGCAATCATGCGTTCAAAGTAAAAGTTTCCACAGAATATTAAATCATTCAAAGTTATCTAGGTGGAACTTACCTGTAAATGATCATAAAATGTACGAATAACAGGCCTAACGGGACCATCTTTTGTATCCCCAACCATCATTTGCTTTATCTTGGAAACCTGTATAATAAGGGACACAAGGGGAGTATATTATGGCATGAAGAGAGGCAAGTATGGTAAAGAACTAAAAGACAGAGATATATTGCAGAATGCTCACCTCAAAGAGCTTAATGGATGTATCAGCACTACCTGTAGCAAGAAATTTACCATCTGGACTAAACCTTGCACACCTAGCCACATTCTACAAAAACATCCACAACTCAGAATACTCGTGCTTGCTAATTTAGAAAAATAGGAAAGAAGATTCATAATTAGCATTGCATAAAATAAGTACCTTATGTTCAGAGATGTGCCGGGTCTCGTGCTTTGGAAAAATCTTGGATGCACCTCTTGTATCCTGTACAGCACTGTTGTTATATGTTTGTTATCAGCAAACAACTAATAATGCTAGAATTTTTAATCATAACGAAATATTAAATCTTTGATCTGTTTCCTGATTTTGGTACGATTTGAATTTTACAGCTATCAGCATCAATGTTAGTTTGATCATAACTTAAAAAAAAATGAAGATTTCATTTTTTGGGTGTTAATGGGGATTTGGGTTTGCTTTTGGGATGGCAGGCTGGGATTCTGTTGTTTACTCGCATATTTTATGCATGCATTAACACCAATCTGTGGGACCATTGCATCAACACTCGTATTAATATTATTTGTATTATGCCATTGTGCATTGGTTGTGGCTTGTCAACTATTATTTGCACAAATTTACAAAAGAGGTATTGTTACAAGTTACAAGATGATGAAAAGCAAACTTAAGTTGCTACAAATCAGACAAAAGTTAAATTTTTATATGTACAAAGTTTATTCCTAAAATTTTTGAACTATTGTTATGATTTAAATACAAGTTCACTCCTTCAAGTGGGCCCTGCACCCCAAGAAAAGAAGGGTTTGAAGTATCTTGGGATATAATCGTCAAGAGTCTATTGCACCATGTGAGACGAATAACGAATAATTCTCTTAAGGTGGCAATCTAACCACGGTACACTTCAAGTTTATGCAAGATGTGTCTCTAAAACAAGTTGGAATAATAGCTCCAAGGCCTCGTTAATAAGGCACAGTGATGAGATTCTCCAAATCACTGTCTGATTTCTCATCTCGGGCTTTATATATACTTAGTTATAGAATCAACTTGCTTTAAGGTTCTTCCATAATATTCACTACTGTGAAAATAAAAGGTGCGTAGCTTTTGTTAAGGGTGTTACCAGGTCAAGAAAGCACGCAATCTGGAATCCCAGTGCACCTCAGATAATATGAATATCTTATTCTTTTATGGTAAAAATTAGGCCAAAATCCATGCACATTTGAAGCACGCGTTTTAAATTCACAACCAGTCTTCCCTTTCTTTTCTACAATTTTTTAAACCATGGCCTCAACTTTAAGATGATTTGTAGAGTCTATACCCATGGTTGGTTTCATTTGAATAGTTGAAACCATAATTTAACCAGACCCACAGAAACTCTGCCCGGCCCACCAAAATCGAGGGGAAGCTTATTTTGAAAACTTAACTGAACCAACAACCCACAAGCAAAGTATCATGCAAATAGATCTGACCTATCGATCCAGACTCGAAATCAACAAACATCCAGACTGAGCCCAAGCTAACCTGAAACCAGATTATCTGAACCACTAGAAAACCACATTCACCACCTGACAACAACGGAATTGGGTTGAGTCCTGAAACTTACCAACTAAAGACCTTGATATGACCGGACTCAAACATAAAGGACCAAAGACCCTAGATTGACCAGAACTCAAATGAGTTGGACCCCAATATAACCCGTCTTGAATTATGTTGCAAGGCCAGAAATGAACAAACCCAAAGATAATCAAACCAAAATGAGGAGACCCTAAAGTGACATCAATCCCAAAATGATCCAAACCTGATTTTGAACAAACCAGAACCAAACCTAACCGACATTTACTGCCACTACTAAAAATTGGCCAACAGAACCATATTTTCCTTTTTACTTTTGTATAAGAACAAAGAAGATAGTACAATTACTGGAAACAATAGTAAATTCACCTAAAATCAACAGCAGGAAGAGTACCATCACTAGCCAAAATGCTGGATGTAGGATTAAATGAAGCAATAGAAGAGACCCCTCTAGATGCTTCATCTTTCTCTGCTGCAAGCCCCTGTTCTAATCAATTAAACTCTTATCATGATTATTAACACAGATATTTAACCTACAAAAGGTACATCAAATTGTGTAAATGAAAAAAAGAAAGATCAACCTTGGCAACCAGTTGAAGAAGCTTATTGGAAGGGACCTCTGTGCTTAATGGCGTCATTGTTGCTGAAGCAACTGCCATAGCAGCCTTCACAAAGCAATAAACAAAACAAAAACAAAAAAGTTCTTATGCCAAAATAAAGTAGAAAAGACAGGATTTTGAATTGAAAAATTAGGAAATATAGTAGAACCTGAGTGAGATTGTGCTCGCGGAGGTGGGAAACAATCAAAGCATTAACCTGTCGGAAGAGCTTTCCTTGTTGAAGCGTCTGATCTAGGTTAATTTCCATTTGGGATGTCTGTGTAACTGCCAGCGAAATGGATGCTTGGATTCGAGGTTTTTGAGGAGGGAGGTTTGTGTTACAGATGAAAGTATCGGGACCTTGCTCGAACAGTAGATCCAGCCATCGGACGGTCCTCAACCCTCTCTTCCTCTTGTTAAATTAAACTTTAACTAATTTATTAATAATTTTTAAATAATAGAACTAACCAATTCAGTATTTTATTCATGTCATATATAATATGCATGCAAGAAAATTGTATCATTTGACTTTATGTCGGTATTTGCATAAAAAATAATAAAATTAACGGGTCAAATTTTTATATATTTTTTATTTTCGATGGTAATTGTAATGAAGTTAAAAGGTTATACTTTTTTATTATAATTGTTATGTTAGGACTCGTGCTTTGGTGCGTGCATAGGAAATTCACAATTCTTGCAATATGAAATGCGCTTTCCAAGTCGTGTCATATCCCTGAATATTTTTTTTCTCGTTTTTTTAAAATTGAATACACGATTATTTTGTTTTTCAGAAATTTGAAAAAAAAATTACACCTAGTTTTTAGTGTAATTGTTTCTTAAACACATGCATATAAAAATTATGACAAAACACATGCGTTCAGATAACCGGAAAGATATTAACAAAAATAATTATGTCCAATTTGCACCATTTTTTCAGTACTTTAAAAAATTAAGTATTTTTTTTAGTTATCTAAATGTACGAATTCAGTGTGATTTTTGAACGTATGCATTCAAGTCTATTATGTACTTTGACTTGCTGGTAATGCCCAGTAGATGCAGGATCAAAGAACTGAAATTTCTTCCGATTGAGGCACTCAATTTTCTCTCTAAAAAAGTTTCAGGTTGTCAATTTTCATGACGGACTAGTACAAGCTGTTCTAATACTGGAAATGTCCGATCCTGAAATGTTGTAATTCATGGAAATGCCATTTTATTGGGTTCATTTCTAACTTATTCCAACTTATTTGGAACTAAAAACTTAGTTATTGTTGTTGTATAGAAATGTCATTTTTTCTGTTTTTGAGTAATTTCAAAAGATTAGATCTCATACTAGAAAATTATTTAATCAGTTTGTATCTAAAATGTTTATCTAGCTGCTACACAAATATATAATACATTCTTAATTTAAGATACCAATGCTAAGAATCTAACGAATTTAATGATGCTATATCTGCAAAATTATTTTATACAATGTTGCAAATTAGTATAACAAAACTGAACTATAAATATTATATTTTTAGAACTATTTAGAAAATTGTATATTAAAACTGGAGCAAAACTAGAGTGTGATGTGCTATGATCTCTCTTGGTGAGTACAACTTTAAAAATCTATCGGATTGTCTTCAAATAACAAATTCAAATTGTTAAAATTCATCTACTTTCAGGAGTTGATGTAGATGAATTTTTTTTAAAGTTTCGAATTCATGTAGTACAAAGTAAAGTGGTAAAAAAAATGATCTTTTATGAGTTATTTTATAAATTGTTTTATGTATTCATTTTTTATTATTTTTTTTACTGCCTGATCTTGTACTAAATGAATTTAAAACTTTTAAAATTTTGCATGTACATGAGTAATATGAATTTCAATAGTTTAAATTTATTGTTTAAAGTCAATTCAATAGAATTTTGAAATTGTGCTCACCAACCTCTCCTGTTGAGCATATCACATCCAACCTCTGCTCTTAAAATTGGATCTGACTCTGCTGCTCTTCCGAGAGAAGAGCAGGAGCCTGCTCTTCCGATCTCAACCATTCAAAATTTTTTATTTATGTATCTCGAACTTTTTCATGCACAGACCTCAACGATTTTGAATGGTTGAGATTGAAAGAGCAGGCTCCTGCTCTTCTCTCGGAAGAGCAGCAGAGTCCGTTCCCTTAAAACTGATGTCTTCAAAAAGCAACTACGACCCTACAGAAATAGCAATCTAATAATATCAGAATCAGAATCACAATCAGTATGCAAAAATAGACATCACAGATAATAGCAATATAATACAGATATCATTACATTCCAACATAAATCTGACCTCGTTCAATACAACAACATCATAAACAAAAAAAAAAAACAATAAACAAAACAAATATGAGCGCCCCTGAATCTTAGATTCTCTACACGAGGTATTCATTCTATGTATAAAGGTTTACTAAGAAAAACTCAACCCTAAAAAATACAAAGTTCAAAAAAGTAAAAGAAAAGTTGCTTTGCAGGGTGAAGTGCAAAAACAGGTCACTGTGCTCTTTCTGAACTCTTATTGGGTCAGCAGTACAATAACTCTTTAAGTCTTATATCTCATCAGTCTTGGCACATAATCGCTCTGCAAATTTTAGACATAGAACCGGTAAATTTCCTGTTGAGTTAAAAACAAGAATTGTACATCTCACTGTTCTCTGCTTTTATTTTCCTTTATTTTGCCTTTTGTATTAAAGCTTCTTTATTTATTTTCTTTAAAAAAACAATATTCATCCTTAAATAGAGGTAACCCTTATGCAACCCTTTCTTATAAACAAGATGTGATCAAACAATATTTTCTTTTCCATATTTATTTCTTCAAATTAAGTGCCCCAGTATCTTTCCAAAAAAACAAAAAGAAATGAATAAAGTATTCATAACACAATTTAAGTGATTAGGGTAACCAAATATCTGAGACAAAACACAAAGTAGAAAGTACAGGGACAGAAGTTCTATAACCTTATTATCCAAAAAGCACAATGAATTCCTATTATAGGGCATTCCTTTTCATTTTTCAAATGTAGGTCTAAGATGTGTTCACATATTTAATTCTTAAGTGAAGTACAAAGCAGTAAAATTATTAGGCACAACATGCTCAAAGAAGATTGTATTTTTCTTTCATTCTTTGCCTCTGAGTTCTCTTATTAGTGTGGCCATTTTTTTGTTTATTAATTAATGTCGAAATGTTATTTTATTTTGTTTGGGTGGGGGGGTTTGCAGAGTGGGAAGATTACTCAAGTATTCATAGGAAACGATCATGGAGGTGCCCCATGCTGACATGCTAAAGAAGCGGGGACCTAATCCTCTATAAAAACCCTTCCAGCCGTCTTCCTCTATCAATCTTTTCACCACTTGCCTCGCTCTCAGTCTCTTTTGGTTATTCACAGGCATAACCTACCAGTATAAAGGTCCATTTAAAATTTATTAAAAAAACCCAAAAAGAAACATGATTGCTTGTTCTAAATTAAAAACAAGATGGAAATAAGGACCTGCAATCGGGTTTTGATAGTGTCGATTGGGGTAGTTATACAAGATGCAATCGCACCAGCAAATATTCCACCTGCTGCTTGCACAGCTACAATTTGTCCAGAGCCTGGTACACTTTTGCTCTCATTTCCATGACCTAACAGACTGTTTAAGACACTAATTTTCAGTCAAAGAGAGACTTTGAGTGCTAATCTCATGTATGAAAAAAATTATAGTAACTAAATATGCTACCTCCAAATAATTCGCTGGCTTGATCCATAGCTGGCCCACCAAACAGCACTAGAAGGGGAATAAGTCATGACAGATAACCCAAATCCTCTGTAGAATCCCCTAATTCCTTGTGCCCCGAATATCTTTCGAGCAACATCTAAACCCCCATTATAATTTGCATGACCAGAATACCCTTGTACCATCAGCTTTTGACTAACCTGACATAAACAACAAAGCCAAAAGAGTACATTCAACAAAACACGCCTCCTGGAACAGAAATAACTGTTACCAATTTATTCTTTCATACCACATCAATAGGAACAAAGACAGCCTGAGAGAAGAGAGAGGCAGTAAGACCAGCAGTTCCATTGGCAATTGCAGCTTGAACTGGCTCGGACAGCTTAAATGGCTTGACCAGCTCGAATGAAGCCACTTTGGTTTTTTCTAGAGTCGTCAGAAATATTATCCTAGCTGGAACAGCACCTGTAATAACTGTGCCAAATCCCCGGTAAAGACCTGGTATTCCATCTGCCTTGAGAATGTGCCTACAAGCCGCAAAAGCATTCTTTTGCACAGCATCTCCAGTTGCAACTTGCATGCGTGTTTTGATTACAGAGAGAGGGTATAGCGCAACTGTCACGCCACTAAAGAGGCCAGCACCGACTACATATAGCTTTGTTTTGTCTAACCTGAGCAAGAAGTCTTTATCATTAAAGGATTTTTTGGTAGGATTTCTGAATCAGCATAGGCCTGTTTATATATATGACTTTATTACTAGCCAAATGATTAGTTATTCGCCCAAAACTGACTTCTGCAGTTCCGTATGAATCTTTTGCTATTTATTATAAGCATAGTGTAATAATGCCAACGAACAGGTCCTTTATTTATACTTAAAAAGGGATGAGTATAAAATTGGATTAGTCATAGACAACAGAGAAGACAATTTAATATAGGTAAACAATTTCCATTTTAAGCAGCTCAAATACTCAACCATATCCTAAGAGCTAGCAATTAACGGAATCAAACAGTAGCTCAAATTAAAAAATAATGGGGAACAATAGATGAATTAATTAAAAGAGGGATAAATGGAGGTACTTGTCCCAGTTGATCTCGGTCGGGTCGAGAGAAGGTATCTTCGGCCGTGGAATCTCCCTTGATTCCATTCTCCTCTCCCTGTCGTTTGCACAGTTTGAATGAAAGAGTATTGAGATCGATAGATCAAGAGAGCGAGAGAGAGACAGAGAGGGGGGAGAGCAAGCGAGCTTTGGTTGGCTTCGTTTCGTACGAAAGGCCAAACCCGTGAAACCCGGAGCGCGAGAGAGAGAGAGAGAGGCGTCTTGGACAGGGGGACAGGTAATAGACCGGGTCTATCGCGGAGCTATACGCTTACGTCATCTTTGACTCGAAGCCCAAGGATCCAACAATCCTGATCGAATCAGTCGGTGGTGATTTCCTTTTTTAAATCTATTTTCTGGAGCCCGTGATTAGCCCGCTGGGCTGGCCCAAGTATTTCAGTTTTTATTTGAGTGTCTTGCGGCGCGATCGAACAGTTGGGGGATCGAGGTTGGAGTAGGGGCAAGGGTAAAGTGAACCAGATTACATGGAAATGATGCATTATTTGCGGTTGGTGAGGGGTCAATGGGGGCAGGAAAGAGTACTAACCAGGCGATGGCGATTGCCCACTGCCAGCCTTCTTCACTCTTCCTGTTACGCTCTCGTTATAATTACCAGGAACATCTTTTATGGGAAAATTTAACCATCTCCAAGTATATGTTTATGTACGTTCTCATTAACATATTTAATTAAATATAGCAAGTAATTACTCGATGACACAATCATTAGTTTGATGAAAGTATGCTAATAATTTGTGAGCAGTGTTATGAAAAAAGAAAACCAGGTTTAATCGAAAGAAATTAAAAATCGAACTAAAAGACCTTTCTAGTCTAATTTACTCAAAAGACTATATATACAAATAACATCCAGCAAAAGCCAGCATATTCTGCACATATTATTTTATTTCAAACTTTTTTTTTATATTTATGAACTTATTAGCATTGTAATAATGTCATTAATATTATCTTTGATTATTAAATCATGAACTTTTATTTCACGTGATATGTTAACAATTTTATGTCCTTATGTTGTGCGCTTTGTTTTAGATTAGTTAAGAGTTGTTGTTTTTTTATTTAATTGGATGAAATTTTTTAATATATATGATTTTTTAAAATATCATTCAATATATATGTTTCACATATATTTTGTAAAAGTTTGATTATATTTAAAAAAAATAAATGAATGCATCAATTTAACCCATCAATTTGACCATGATCGTTAACCTGAAGCTTGATCAGCTCGATGTTAAAAATAATTCTAAATTTCTAATAAAAATAACAACATTGCTCTTATATACTTTTTGGATGCCGTAGGGAGATATTGCAAGGGAGGTGCGTATCGTTTCTGGACTTCTGATATTTCCAATCCCCACCGACAGAAAGAAGGGAGATGGTGAGGCAAGCGCAATGTGCATATTTACTTAAAATTAGTTGCTAGGCGTACCCAGAATAATACCTTTCTGGGCAGGCTTTAAGGTATGAGAGGTTGTAATTAACTATTTTACATGTGTTGAGCATTATCTGAAAAGTGACGCTTAATTGTATTATTCATGTTCGAAATAGCGCACTATAGCGCCGCTGTAGCATTTTTGGATCAAAAAAGCTATGACGCTATGGCCATATAGCGCCGCTATAGCTCGCTATTTCGCACTATAGCGGCGCTATATGGCCATAGTGCCGTTTTTTCAGCCGTTCTGCTATGACGCGATAAACGCTATTTAAACCTTTGGTATTATTAATAACAAAAAAATAATGATGAGTGTTTTAATTATTTTTAGATACTCTTTCCTTGTAAGTTTAGGAGAAGAAGAATTTAAAAACTTAGAACAACTAATATATTTGTAGTAAGGATTTAGCAAGTAATTTAAAATAGTTATTTTACTTTTTTTTTTCTAATAGCTTGTTTGCTTTTAAATTACAAATAATGATAATTGTTTGTTTATGATTTAAAGTTAAACCTACATAAATATAATTAATAAGTAAATGCAATGTATTGTATTACAACCCAAACTTTTGTTCTTAAATAGAACTATAATTAATGTAGTTTATATAAATTTTATTCTAACTATGCATAGGCGTACCACATATCCACTTTACAAGTTTTTTTTTCATAGGATCCTATGATCCTGTGACATTATCGAGTCTTTTCATTATAATTTTATAAGTTCAATAATATTATTGAACATTTTTATATATCTAAATTTGTCGTTATTTAAAGTTTGATTAAAAAATATTGTAGCTCTCCATCATACTATTTTTTTAAAAAGTTAAATTATTAAAAATTCAAAAATATTTTTAAATCCGGCTATTGGATTGTTTATAGTGAGACAACAAAATTTTTGAATTAAATAAGAGAATATTGTCTGAGTTATTTTTCAAATATCAAATTAAGTTTAAGACAAATAATAATTAGTAAAATATGTGTTAGATTAAATTGACAACAAACTTGTCCGAGAACAGGAACAATTGATTAAATAGTTATCAAAATAGGATAAGTAAATAATGTATATATATATTTTCTATAGATCATATATATGGTTTATCAAATTTTGTGCGATCTAAAATCAATTGATCATTTACTGAGCAATTTGAAAATTTGACAGCCTGATCGTCACTTGGTTGAAAACCAAATAATCTTAGATCGCACAAAATTGAATACATAACCTATCTATAATATAATGAATGTATCTATAATTTTTCTTTTAAAAAAAAACTTTTCTATTTTTTAAATTTACTATCACTTTTGTTACTTATGGATCTTTTGTATAAGGTAAACTTACTCTATTGTTCTCTGTATAATTAATTAAATATTTTTACTTGACAAGTATTAATTTATATGCACCAAGATATTAAAAAAAATTCTAGTAACATGTATATTATTGATGTACAATTATAATTGTTATGAGATTTTTTTAAATTTATTACGTAATTTATTATGTTCCATAATGATATCATTATAATAAGCTAGAATTGTAGTTACATCATAAAATGCTGGGTACTTGTAGCAATAATTTTTTCTCGGTGGCCATGCATGTGTGCGCTATCGCACAATCTGGCATTCTTAATTTAACTAATTATTTTCCTTTCATACCTAATTTGCCCTCCTTTCGATTCTAATACTGGCCCAATGTTATCATACCTAAAATGCTCAGTAAACTGTTTTTCTGATATATTTTGTTAGACCAATTTAGTAAAAAATAAAGAATAGTGTGCCCTTTTATTTGTACATCCAAATATCCAATACAACTACAATAAAGCAATAAAAAATAAATAATTCATAATTAATTTTGGTCTATTGCCAGGGCAGTTCATCATTTCATACATATAATAGTGGACAAATATCACCGATTATTAATATCAAATTTGATTAATTTCTGCAATTCGATTTTTTTTTTTTTAAATAAAGTGAAACTTGAGTGATCCCAGAGGAAGAAATATCCAAAAAAAGAAGATGAATTTCAGTCAAGTAACGAGAGACTAGAGTCTAGAGCTAATATATATATTTTTTTCTAATAAAGGACGATGGCAAATTTTGCATGCAGCCCTTGAGGGTATTTTCGGGAAAGGCCGAGGGGAGTTGAAATGTCCCTATTGGATGATTAAAAATGATGATATACTTAATTATAGGTGATTATTGTAAGACATTTTAAACTGACCCGGAGACTAGAACAACCGAGGGAAAGTAGAGACAAGAGCTATAACAAAGAAATCCACATGCTTTAAGTTCCCTGTATAGATCTCAGGCCTCCACTCTCCTTCCTTCCCCCAGTCTCTCTCTCTGCTTAGAAAGTCTCCCCCTCTCCTCTTTGTCTTTGTCTCTCGACATTGCTGTATTCAGTTGCAGCTGAGAGAGTATAAAATCAAAATGGAGTTGGGAAATGCCAGATTCCTTTCAAAGCTTTTCACTCCATTGACGCTTTGCTTGGTACTTCTCTCCCTTCTCTCCAGTCCAAGTTTCACTGGTTAGTTCCTGACTCTTATTTTTTCTCTCTTCATTTGTTGAATGTAATTGAGACTGGATCTCGGGTGAATTATGCTTTATCTCTCTCGGAGTTGGTCTTTTTCCTGTTATTTTCTTCTTCTACCTAAATTTAATAATGATGAACTAAATTTTTTTGAAATTGTAGCTAATTACAAACTTGATTCGTGAATTGGCTGTTTCCCAGCTACACTCTGACTAAACCTGTCAGTACTCCTTAAAATAGAAATGAAAATTAATTGCAAACTATTCCGATAAATTCAGATCAGATCTGTCTATCAACCACCTATCTCAAATCTCTGAACTAGGATTTTCCTGGTAATGAGCTTTTGGAATGGGTTGATATGTTCGTTTCATTATGTGTTTTTCCTTTCTTAAAGAAATAACGGAAGGGCTAGTTGATAGACTAGATCTGATAAGTACGGGTCAAGTCATTTGTATCTAGATCGTATGCTAAAATTTAGCTGGTGGTGTGTTCAAATGATAATTTCTCTGATTTGAATTCTCAGCTTTATATACCGTCTTTCCAATGAGAGTAACATGAATTCCTTTCTTATTTCAGAGGCGTATGATTCACTTGACCCGAATGGGAACATCACAATAAAGTGGGATGTCATGCAATGGACTCCGGATGGATATGTGGTAAGTAAACTAAAAAACCTCATACTATTAATATAAAATAAGTTGGCTGGTCAATTTCTGTTATAACACTGAATTTCTTTGTCAAGTGAATTTCACTATCAATATGATGTGATGTCATGCTATGGACTCCTGATGGATATGTGATAAGTAAACTAAAAAACCTCATACTATTAATATGAAATAAGTTGGCTGGTCAATTTCTGTTATAACACTGAATTTCTTTGTCAAGTGAATTTCACTCACTCAAGTTTCCCCACTTATAATTTCAGGCTACTGTCACGATGTTTAATTTCCAACAATACCGGCACATCCAGGCACCAGGCTGGCAGTTGGGCTGGACCTGGGCTAAAAAAGAGGTGATCTGGTCCATGGTGGGGGCCCAAACGACAGAGCAAGGCGACTGCTCCAAATTCAAGGGCAACACTCCCCACTGTTGCAAGCGAGACCCGACTGTAGTTGACTTGTTACCTGGCACTCCATATAACATGCAAATTGCGAATTGTTGCAAAGCGGGGGTGGTCACTTCATTCAACCAAGATCCGGCTAATTCAGCCAGCGCATTCCAGGTCAGTGTCGGCCTTGCGGGGACCACCAACAAGACAGTGAAGGTGCCAAAGAATTTTACTCTGAAGGCTCCTGGGCCGGGTTATACTTGTGGGGCTGCTAAAATTGTGAAGCCTACTAAGTTTGTAACTCAGGATGGCAGGAGAACTACTCAAGCTCTGAGTAAGTCTCTTTCTAATTGTGAATTCAGTCACTGATAGACATGGTACCAGATCAACATCAATTTGGATTACTGACTTATTGTGCTTAGAAAAGGTTTAATATTTGTATTTTTCATTGCAGTGACATGGAATGTGACATGTACGTACTCACAATTCCTCGCTCAGAAGACCCCAACATGTTGTGTTTCTCTCTCCTCCTTTTACAATGAAACTATTGTTAACTGCCCCACCTGTTCCTGCGGTTGCCAGAATAATATCACAAATCCTGGAAGCTGTGTAGAGTGAGTCCCCTTTTATTTTATTTTGTTTCACTTTTTGTTACCTACATTAATTCTGATTTGCAAAACTATATTTATGTACTCAGAACTACTCTGATGTTTTATTTGCATCTTCAATAGGGGAAATTCACCGTATCTGCAATCTGCAGTGAATGGGCCTGGGAAGAACAGTTACACTCCATTGGTGCAGTGCACATCTCACATGTGTCCAATTAGAGTGCACTGGCATGTTAAACTCAACTACAAAGATTACTGGCGTGTCAAGATAACCGTCACAAATTTCAACTACCGAATGAACTATACACAATGGAATATAGTGGCTCAGCATCCCAATTTTGACAATATCACGACTGTCTTTAGTTTTAATTACAAGCCAATCACCCCCTATGGAGCCGGCATCAGTAAGTCTATCTTTCAAATCAAGGTTCATCAGAAACTTTTAATCGAGTTAATATAAGCTAATATATTTTTTTTTTGTTTTTTTTTTTCAGATGACACAGCAATGTTGTGGGGAGTAAAATTCTACAATGATCTACTCATGCAAGCGGGCCCATTGGGCAATGCCCAATCAGAGCTCCTTTTCCGGAAGGACGCGAACACATTCAGTTTTGATAAGGGTTGGGCTTTCCCAAGGCGGATCTATTTCAATGGAGACAATTGCGTCATGCCTTCACCAGATTCCTACCCATGGCTTCCCAATGCGGCCCACCCATCAATTCGACCATTAGTTCTCCCCATCACGGTTCTTTGGATTGTATTAGCTTTCCTCATGCTCTAGGTGCTTGAGAGGAAATAAACATGGTGGTGCCGATTTTCAGGAGGGTATCTAAGGCAGGTTCAAGGGCGGCGGCTGGGGTACTATTTATTGTGTTAATGGCCAGATTGTATTTATTGTTTTTTTTTTCAATACCAATAGTTTTCAATTTAGTGAACCTTTGGTTATTGCAATTAGGTAAAGGAGCTTCAACTTTTTTGTGTTCAGATTGTACCAAAAGTTTAGTTTATTTATTTATGACTGGATGCATTGTAATGGAGTTTATCTGTTGTACTATATAATGCGCATATAAGAATGATAAACGAGAAGATACTGTTAATTTAAGCTGCTTGTTGTTTAGTTAGTAATAACTTGGTATCCTTGCATATAAATATTTTTTAAATAAATAAAGTACCTCGTGTTGTTATTATTGGCTGTTCTATCATGGGTGTAATTCAAATCTTAAGACAAACACGTCATTGTATTTGTACCGACAGTTCCTGGCTGCACATAAAAATTTGAATCTGATTGGTGATGCTCATCATCACGCGTTCAACGTTTTCCATGTTTTAAATTTAACCAGTTTAACTTGGCACCCCAGCAGAATTTCTCAGGGAAGCGTTTGAGCAAAATAGTCCACAAAATTTAACCCCAAAAAAAAAAAAAAATCTTGTTTGCCACCACGCATATGCAATCAGGCGAATAGGAGAGCAGCTTGGGTCCGATGCCCATCGGACCCAAAGTGGGTTCGATGGGCTCTCTGACTGTCCGATACTCTTTAAGATTCGTGCGCACATAAATTAAAGCAAATGCGAAAGTTCTAGTGTGAATCTTAAAGCATATCGGACGGTCAGAGAGCCCATCGAACCCACTTTGGGTCCGATGGGCATCGGACCCAAGCTGCTCTCCGCAAATAGTCCCAAAAAATTAATTATTAGAAATGCTACAATCTCAATTTCTAATGTGTTCCATCTTTCAATTTCAATAATGTGATACTCCCTGTACCAATTCATCAATGACAATGGCAAAAAATTATTTGCAAGGAGACAGCTCCTTCAATTCGTGCCAAAAAAAAAAAAAATGAAAACAAAAACTAGCTAATAGAATTTGATGCGGCTTTTCCTTCATTTGATAATAAGCAACACAAGTTTAGTTCTTGCACGCATAAATAATAGCCACAACAATAGATACCCCGATGAGAGTAGTAGCAGGGATGGCCCAGAATTTGGCAGTCTTGCTTGTAAAAGAACTAGAATATGGGTCATCCTTTCTAAACACCTTCATTTCTGGGATAAGGGGGGTGGGGTCCAGCTCCCCAATGCAGTAATCTTTCATCAGATTTCTCGCATCTTTGCTGTGCCCTGCATCTTCAAATTCTTCTGTTGCATCCTTACCTTCATATAATTATCATGATCACAATTAGAAGCAAAAAAAAAAAAAAAAACAGATATCTCAAAATTGTTACATGGTGAATTTAGGTTGGTTGGGTTCCATTTCAAATAAATACAAGGTTTTAAGTCCTCTTTGATTGTACAGAACTGTCTGAAATCCCAGCAGATCTAGGTCGGTGGAGCACAGATCTTAGATCAGAATCACCTTTGAATCAAGCAGTTTGTGAACTTTTGGTCAAGCATTATTGACACCATCCAATCTGTGTTGAAGGTACCTGCCTTCAGTCAGACAGTTCTTTCTTTGCAATTTCAAATAAAAAAAATCAGAGTGTCGATTCCTAAAAGATGGTTAATAACACGGTAACACGGGCAAAAACGATAAATAAATATTAAATTGTACCAGTTGCTGCAATCAGAACATCAGCACCTCCAGGATGGTCATCCAAGTATGAAGTCACATCATAAACCTGCAATTGCTGGAACTTGTGAGCAATACTCAGCACAAGTTTGGAAATCAATATATAGAAAAAATATATTTTTTTAGTACGCTTATAGTTTACAAAAGCTATATTTCATAAGACCAGTACTTTTTGTTTTTAGTTTTTTGAAAGTCTTGGCAAAGGCTGCCAAGGTTATATTTCATAGGACCTGTCACTTCTGATTATTTACAGGCTTGCTGCAAAAACTTGTTTTCTCAAATGCAATGGTAGCCCTGTAGGAGATCACTTGCTCTCAGTAAAAAACATAACTACAGTTTTGAATGCCTTTCCCTTAAACTTTCAAAGCTGTCTATTAATATTGTTAATGATAGATGACACCATCTTGAGCATTTCATTGTCTATACAGACTATAGCAAGTTCATATATCCTTAGTTGAGCCGCAATTAACCATAGAAGCCCAATTAAACAAATTCGATTAAACGTAGGCATCGGCAGTTCCAGTGATACCTCGAGTTATCCAATTGAATACCCAGATCTAATAATGCCTTGGGTTATCTAATTGAATAACCAAACCAGGTATTTGAACATTGAATACCGAATTGCAATGGAAAAAGTTAAATACCCAATTGCAATAACGATTCACATACACTGTACACTGATCTCTTATTGAATACTGTGAAAAAATTTCATGTTTTGTATCAGAACATAGGTGCTAATTTGCATACGCTGAAACCTACAGAACTTTTTGAGTGAAGCTAGTATGTACTTAAGGTAACCAATCTTATAAACCTTCATTTTATGACCACTTGACTTTGTAGTAAATACATTAAAAAATTTATAAGTTTGAAAAGTAGATGTATCACTCATGAAGTAGATTGTTTTAAATTGTTTAGATTTATCATTTGAAACTGACAATAGATTTTTGAGTACTAACTAGGATCACTCGAACTTTTTTCTTCTCCTTTTTTTTTTTGAGAGAAACCTGTAGGTGGAAACCTAAAAAACTAGGTTCAACATGTACTGGAGATTGTGGAGCTCAATTTTATTTCTCAATTTAACAGATCAATATGCCAGCAAATCTTTTTTGCCCTTCGCTTTTGAGCTAGAGCATTCTACATAAAAGCTCAATAACAAAGAGAGCAAATAATCGAAAAGGATGCAAAGGCACTAGAGAGAGAGAGAACCTTGCCATTGACGACGATCCAGCAATCATCGGCCGAGTTGTGCTCAGCCACTTCCTTCATTGAGTATAGTTTCTCTATCGTCGGCATCGCTCTCTCTCCCTCTCTTTCTCCGTCTCCTCAACTGAGTTCACGCGCTATTTTTCTCCTGGGATGACTTGAATAGAGCTGCCGCCAGAGAAAATATTCTCAGGTTCCTGATTTCGAACTGAGAAACTATTTTCTTCTTGAAATTATCAAAAGCACCAACAAACTACGGATCACACTTCTTTCAGTATTTGGGCTTTCTACTGGGTGCTTTCCTCTTTATATTATGAATGATGGGCCGATATAGTTGTTAGAATTTTCAAAACGGGCCTCTTATTATGGAATAGGTTTATTTATTTATTTTTTATTTTGGAATGGGGTCCGTATCCTCCCGGCTACCTGATTCAAGCAAATTACAAACGGATGGTCCAGTCCAGATTAACCAGCCGGGTCAAAGTCAATCTGGTGCCTATAAAAACTATATGAAAAGATTAAAAGAACTAATATGGACTGTCTGTTTGTAATTTGCTTGAGTCAGGTATCCAAAACACTCCATATTATTGAATTCTCTATTTATAACTTTTTTGAACACATTCACATGCATATTCAATATATAGGGGTCAATTATTACTCATTTATTTTCAAAAATTATACTTGTACATAATTTTCTATATAAGTACAATATTATGGGTAAGTAAAATTAATACCCATAAGATTTATGAAAATTTTATATGATGAACTCTTATTTATGTTTGATCCCACAACTTGAAAATTTGGCTCCTGCTTGTAATGTCATCAATTTTCTTTATGCTAGTACCTCGTAACAGTAGGAGTGAAAATGGTATGGATAATATCCGATCTCTATTCAATCCGTATTCAAAAAATTACATGTGGATATCCGGTATCCGAATATCCATGTGGATATGGATACTGATATGGTTATACATTTCAATTATCCGTATCCGAATAGTAGATATATATCATATAATTTAATATATATTACGAAAAAATATTGTTATTCACCATTAAAATTAGATAAATATTATGAATTTCAGTATTTTTTAATATTATTTTAATAAATATTCGATCCGATCCGTATTCATATCTGTATCCGACTGATATCGGATCCGTATTCACCATTAATTAGGCGCCGCTCACGGTACACAGGCAGAAGCGGATTTGAGTTCCTATAATACTGATGTTTCAGCTTATAATTCATATATATGATAAATTCACTTTATTCACAAATATAATTTTCTTAAATCCGTGTATGCAACACAAGATACATTTATTTGGTAATTTCAGTTTGATTCTGATTTATATTTATATTTCAATCAATCACTATTTAAGTTTAGTTATAGAACCTCTCATATTTCCAACAAACAAGTTCCTCTATAACTAATTGTAAAACCTTCTCTGTTTTTGGTTAACCCAATTTGAGTAACAAAAATACTAGAAAGAATGAACAGTTTTCTATTATTACTCTCTAAAAATAGGCTATTTACAACTGAGAACCTAAGAAAGATGAATCAGTTTCATGAAGGCGCAAGCGCCTTGTGTGGGAATTACATCCTAAAAACATCTATACACATCTTCCTCAACAGCACTTGCACCAAACAACTCTGGAAGTTAGTGTCTGATCAAAGCTATGCGGCAGGGTTCAATAACCTCCGCTTAACAATCTATTCTTGTTTCATATATACCAAGTCATCCGCACCACCTACGACGGGAGAGAAGAGAATCCGATGGGTCCTCAACTCTGATTCTTCTACAGCACAGGACCTCCGTTTTGTAAGTCCTAAAGACTAATTTTCTGAGAGGTATTAGCTTAACTGTAAATTTTGAATACTATTTTCTTCTCTTGTAAAAAGAAAAAAAAAACTTTTTTTTTGGGAGGAATTTTATGTATACCTCTTAGACACTTCAAAATTACGTATTTCTCCCTCTAAAATACATAAAATCATATTTACCCTTCTAAATTTCAAAAACTCACAAATTTACTCATTATATTGCCTTTTCTATTAGAACTCATTCTAAATTTATAAAGTATCAATTTTACCATTTGTTAAAAAAGAAAAAATATGTAGCATGCAATGCCACTCTTCTAATTGGTCAATTTTTGAGCACAAATAATTTATTTTTCTACTTCTGATGCTTACACAAGCATATACCTAAATGTCACTATCTATGCGTAATAAGTAGAAAAATGAACCATTTGCCCTCGGAAACCGACCAATTAGAAGGCTGAAATTTTCTTAAACATGCTATGTATTTTTTATTTATTAAACAAGGTTAACATGGGTACTTTTAAAATCTTGAAATAAATTTAATTGAAAAGGCAATAAAATAGGTAAATTTGTGAGTTTTTGAAACTTAGAAAAAATAAATATGGTATTATGACTTTTAGAGGGCGAAATAAGGAATTATGAAGTTTTTGAGGGGCATACATGAAATCCCCCTTCATTTTAGTTTAAGAGAGCATAATTAGGTGGTCGTCTACATTGCTCATTTTTTTTCTTGGTTGTTTTGCTAGCATCCGTTTCTTAATTTTCGACAATTAAGGTTATTTTTTTTCATCAATTCTAAAGCATAAAATTTGTCTTTTAAGTAAACATCTGTGAATAATATTAATGGAACACAGACTGTCCAACATTGTATTAGCTCAATTCTGCACAAAGAGGATGTATCATTTTCCCAGTGAACATTGTACCTAGCTAGCTTATTTGTCCAACATTGTATATGCTTTTCAAATAAAAAAGAAGAAGTTACCCTCCTGGATTCACATCTCTCTTCTGTTATTTTAATAGCTATAGAAGATAAAAATGTTATCAATCCATTCTTTTTTCTTTCAGGATCTAATAAAAAAATGGAGATTTCGGACATGGGGCAGGGGCTTATTTTTGTGTTAGGGGTAATGCTACCTATACTGATAGTGAGATGGATAAACGACGTAGTGAGGTACAAGAAAAAGAGATTGCCTCCTGGTACCATGGGATGGCCTGTGATTGGGCAGACATTTAATTTCATGAAGGAAGGCCCAGATTTCATGAAAAACAGGAGGAAATTGTAAGTTGAAATGATCAAAATGAGTCCGGGTTAAAATTTAGTGCTTAGAAATATATGCAAAAATGAGTAGTGGATGATTTCTCATGCAATGCATGAGAAGTACTTTTTTTTTTTTCATGACTAAAAAATAGTTATGCCATTTGGAGTTTTTATTTTATTTTATCATATTAGTTTAAAGTACAAATCCATAGGAGCATAAAACCCATTTTAAAATCTCAACTTATGAACCGGCCTTTAATCTAGTGACAAATGCACGTCCTCTAATGTGAAGTCATGGGTTCAAAATCCGGATAAAAAAATTCTTTGTTGTAATAATAGAGGATTGAAAAAATTGTTGGGTGACTTGATCTCCAACCCTCTCATTAAAAAAAAGATTTAACCTATTTCTTATTGAGATTTAGTATCAAATCTCCATTATGAAAGACTATACAATTATATTAGACCTTATCTTGGGCAACAATACATTTTTACGATAGATTTCTTTTTTCCCAAAAAGGACAAGGGTCAAATTTTGAACACTTTTACGTGATAGGCATGGTGAGATAGCTGTCAAAAAACAGTCTTTTGTATGGAAATGGAACCCAAAACTTCAGTTGGGTTTCATTTCTAGTCTATCCTAATTTGCTTGGGACCAAAGGCTTGATTGTTGTTGTAATATATTTATATTTACAATTGTTTCTACAATGATCAGGTACGGCGACTTGTTCAAAACTCACATATTGGGATGCCCTACAGTAGTTTGCATGGATCCAGACATAAACAAACAAATCCTAAACAGCGAGAGCAAGGGGTTTATACCGGGTTACCCCCAGGCAATGCTGGATATACTCGGCGAATGGAATACTGCAGCAGTACATGGGGCTCCACATAAGGCCATGAGAGGTGTTTTGCTCTCTCTTGTAAGCCCTCCTATGATCAGGGATCATCTTTTGCCTAAGATTGATGCCTTCATGAAATCTTTTCTCGCTGGCATGGGTGGTGAAGTTGTTGATATCCAGGCTAAAACTAAAGAGGTACGTATATAAGCTATGTTTTTACAATTCTTATCTGTGCTTTTTTTTTTTTTAAAAAAGAAAAGAAAAGAAAACTCTAGGTCTGAGATTTGTGATTTAAATATATTATACGGACATAATTTGAAACATGGTTACTACACTAACTATGAATTAAAATAACAATACTTCATTTTCTACCAGGAAAAAAGTCAAAAACTTGACAGAGCCTATATTTGAATTAGCATCTCAAAGATTGTTCTGGTTTTAACAAGTTGCTTGAATGTGTAAATCCAGATGGCGTTGCTCTCATCATTAAAGCAGATAGCAAGCATAGAAGGGGGCCCACTTGCCCAGTCTCTAAAAACAGAGCTGTACCAACTTGCATGGGGCACTCTTTCCTTGCCCATCAATTTTCCTGGCTCGAACTATCGCCGAGGCTTGCAGGTTAAAAACAAATGAATTAATCATTCACAAGTACAAGTTAATAATTGCATTACTACAAAAACAATATATAAGGCGGCGATGAAATTCTATGAAAAATAACTCAGAGGAAACAACTGATATGTTTTACCAGAGTAAATGACTTACCTTGCAACTTGTTTTTTTTTTTTAAAAAGATAAGAAAGAGCTCCAGCCAATTAACTCACCTTGCAAGTTGTTTTCCAACTAGAAAATTATAGTTAGTAGTAAATTTATCAAAATGGTTTATTGAAGCAGGCAAGGAGAAGGCTGGTCGGCATGTTGAGAGAAATGATAGAGGAGAGAAGAGCTTCACAGATATCATATAATGACATGCTAGACAACCTCCTAAACAGTGACGAATCTACAAAATTAAAGCTCACCGATGATCAAATTATAGACTTGATTATTACTCTAATATATTCAGGTTATGAGACCATGTCTACAACTTCTATGATGGCCATTAAATATCTCCATGACCATCCGAGGGCCCTACTCGAGCTCAGAGTAATATATATACTTCTTTTAATTTCATTCTATCCATGTCTCTCACTTTCTTCTGTTCTCCTTTTTTTAATTTGGAGATCTTTTATTTGTTTATGTACAGAGGGAAAACTTGGAAATACGAAAGGGGAAGCCTGCTGATTATACAATCAATTATAATGACTACAAATCTATGATTTTTACTCGCGCTGTAAGTTATATACTTATATCGTGCCATTAATTTATCGATTACTACATTTTTTAGCTTTAAAACTTGGATGAGAAAACCAAATTTCTATTTTATAAAACTTTAGGTTGTGTATGAGACACTTCGAATGGCAACTGTGGTGAATGGTCTTCTAAGAAAACTCACTCAAGATGTTGAACTGAAAGGTAATTTACAATAAAAAGGACCTCCAACCTTTTTTATTTAGCATCATAATATTTGTAGCCTAAGTAAATATGGATTAATTTCTTAAATTGTAAATAGGATTCGTTATCCCAAAAGGATGGAGAATTTACGTTTACACCAGAGAAATCAACTACAATCCAGAGACTTATTCAAGATCATTGCAGTTCAATCCATGGAGATGGCTGGTCAGTACAGACAGTGAGAAATCAATTATAATACACTTTTAAATTCTAGCTGTCTGAAAGAAATTCTATTTTGGTTTAACTAGGAAAACAACCTAGAGTCACACCAGCACTTCATGCTGTTTGGGAGCGGAACTAGACTTTGTCCCGGTAAAGAAGTTGGTACAGTCGAGATCTGCACTTTTCTTCACTACATGGTTACCAGATACTGGTATATATCTTCTTCAATTTATTTTTCTGTATTTTTGAAACTAGGTTAAGATGATTAAGATAGCACAATTCCTTTGTTATTGGTGTCGAAACCCAATTCGGTTGAACCCCTTTTTCCAATCTTGATAAAAAATAAGTCCACTGATATTAATTTTTTTTTTAAGGTGTAGCTTTAAATACCTACTAATGATTCCATTGATAAGAAAAAACGTATTTACAACAAGTCAAATGACTCTAATTCTTAGATCTACTCATTTATTCTCACAAATTCTTGTAAACTACTTTGATCCTACTTCTATACACTCTTCTTTTCTATAATGAACCGGTAACTCTGTAATCAATTCACTGAAGTCTAATATGTTATTATTGCTGGTGATATAGGTGGAAGGAGGTAGGGAAGAACAACATAATGAAGTTTCCAAGAGTACAAGCACCAAATGGGTTGCATTTCAAATTAACTGAATATGAGAAATTTGAATGACACAATTGAGAGGTGTTGTGTGCTGTGTGATAAAAAATAATGTTTTTTAATAAACAAGTGGATACACTGCCTGTTTACAATGCTTCTTAGAGAAGTCATTGAAGTGTAAAAATAATGCTAGAAGCATTTTATGTTTACCAGAAGTAATCTGTTTTATAACTTTAAGAGAGATATTCTTTGAACATGTTTTATTTGTTCATGCATGTAATCTTTCGTTTATTTTTTGAGTTGCCGCACGCGTCACGAGCTCCTCATTTCATCATCAGTAATAACTAGTAAGAGCGCTGAATTATAGAAGATTTTAAATTAAAAATGAAAACATTGTTGAAATTTTCGATATTGTAGCTTTATTTAACTATTTTTGTAAATTGTTGGGTTAAATAGCTAATTATCCGGACAAATTAAAAATTAGCTTTGTGCAAATTTCTATCTGCGCGTTATGCAGGATTGTTCTTTCTGTCTAGCTAGGCTGCCCTCTTCTTTCTAACAAGGACATGAAAAGGTGAACAGAGGATAAAAACGAAATAGAAAACCTAGCTAAGCCCATGTAACAACCAAATCTGCAGGCAATTCGGGTCCTCCCCGGTACTTAAAAAGAAAATCTTATAGAATTAGTGGATCCGGACCGTTCTTTTAACTTTGCACGAACTCAAAGCACAAATAACTGCGCTATTCCGAATAGGCACCGACTGGGAGTTAATCTGGACCGTTCTTTTAGTAATTGTAAAAGATTTTTTTTTATGGTACCGGGGATGGATCCGACCTGCAAGGGAGGGGGGAGAGGGGGGCTCAAACTTTCAAGTTAAGAGATCAAATGTGAATAGGATTAATCATATAATGTTGGAAATTAACTTTCAAGTTATGTTGGAAATGGTGCCATCGGCCTAGTGTTTTATGAATGTGATGTGTTGTGTTTGTACATGTTGTCATATGTGTCTATTTGAAAACATCATATTTCAAATATTGTTTGATATGTTCAAGAACACGCGCGAGGGCACGACACGTCATGACCAGTCATATTTATATGTGTCAGCACAAAGTTAAACATATTTTTTTCCTTTTTCTTTTTAACTCTTAAGAAATCTGAAAAAAGAAATAGGAAAACAAAAAAAATATAGAAAAATTGGTCAAAATAGGAAAAAAAAAAACTAAATAAAAATATGACAAAATACTTTGAATTTGAAAATCATATTTTTCGAACTTCTAATTTTGCCGTCCCAATTCAATTATAACCTTTTCTGCCCAAATTTCTTTAAAAACTATATACATGCCCTAAACGTATTGGTTCCATGTCACGATGGGTTTAAAACGTGCCAGGAAGCATTTTCAATATGCCTCGTAGTTAGCACGTAATTATGTCAGATCCCTTGACATGCACGTCTAAGAACACAAATTCGTATTCTAAAATTCTTTTCAGTTAATGCATCTCGACTATCCAATCTGTGTTAAAATTTGTGTCAATTAGATCTGCACTATTATTAAAGTCCCTTATGTTATAAACAGAAATCAAATTAGTTCCGTCTAAAATTAGACGGTTAAAATTCATTAAATCAATGGGTCCGCCTAGCTCTCCCCCGTGAACAATCTCCCGTTTCATCCCCCGTCAGTTGCATAACTGTCAGTGTATTTTAGGAATTTGCAGAAGTATTCATATGTAGCACAACTAGTATTCATCCATCTATATGAAGATATTCACATTTGCAATAGAAACATATTTGGATATATTACAACAAGAAAGTAGGGGACAAACAACATGTGTGGGGGACCGCACAACTGTCAGAGCATTAATTAAGTGGGGGACCGCATAACCGTCAGCGCATTAATTAAGTGGGAGACTTTTAACTATCTTCAGCTCATTTTAGAAATTTGCAAAAAAAGTATTCATCTGTAACACAACTAGCATTCATCCATCTATATAAATGTATTCATCTTTGTAATAGAAGCATATTTGGACACATCAATCACTTATCTTTTACACGTTTTTAGAGATGAGTTTTTTTTTCTCCGTTCAATCTAACCAATATTATGACGATCTGTGAGGAATTTTGCAAATCTAAAACCACCATCGTCTTCTACACAATTTTCTCTTTCAAATGAGATCCATGATGACATACTTTCGAGTTGTCCGTTGCACAAGTATTCACACCTCGTCATGCAAGTATTCATCCCGCATTAAGCAAATATTCATCCTCATCGTGTAAGTGTAAATAGTTAATATACCAAGAGTATTACACGTTTTTAGAGATGGTTTTTTTTTCTCCGTTCAATCTAACCAATATTTCTGACGATCTGTGAGGAATTTTGTAAATCTAAAACCACGAATGTCTTATACACAATTTTCTCTTTCAAATGAGATCCATGATGACATACTTTCGAGTTGTCCGTTGCACAAGTATTCACACCTTGTCATGCAAGTATTCATCCTCATCGTGTAAGTGTAAATAGTTGTACCAAGAGTATTACAAACATATGTGCATACCAAACAAATAAAAAGTATTCATCCATAAGATATCAAGTATTCATACATATAAGTTAAAGTATTTATGCATAAGATATTAAGTATTCATCCATAAACGTTGAAGTATTCATCTCTAAAACATTAAGTATTCATCCATATGTACTTAGTACGCACTGGTCTAATTTACCATTAATGAAGCTTTGTTCTTTGCAAATAATTCGGATCTGACCCGGCGGTCGACAGTGATGGATCTCACCCAGCGGAGGCGGAGGTGGGAGAGAGAGGAGGCGGAGGTGGGAGGTGGGATACGGAGGTGATAGACGGAGGTGGAGGTGGGAGAGGGAGGCAGAGGCCGAGAGGGAGAGGTGAGAGAGGCGGGCGGAGGCGCAGAGGGAGAGGTGGGAGAGGCGGGCGGAGGTGGAGAGGGAGATGTGGGAGAGGTGGGAGAGGGAGGGAGAAAGAGGAAAGAAATAAATGGAGAAAATTGGGTAATTAATTTGTAGGGCCATTAGGTAGTTAAAATTTATAAAGTTAATTAGAAAAGGTAGTTAGTTAGTTGGGAGATGAAATGGAGGATGGATAGATGGGAGAAGATATAATTAATTACCCTAAATCAATAAGTCACTTTTAACTTATGCAGAGAATACGCATTCCTAAGAACACAGCACATCCAACGGACTCGTGCCGTGTGCACGTGCCCATGCCAAACGAAATACACTTGCCATCTCTTTAGGTTCTGCGTACTTCTTAGTTCTTATATATATGGTCCATTAGGCCTTTTCTTAAAGGCGGCCCATTAGGCTTTCCTTGATAGTTAATCCTTCAGAACAATTTATTTTTGAACTTCGTAGAGTTTTAAAGGTCATGGGCCGGCCGGGTGTCCCTTGTGTTTTTTTGCAGGCTGCTACAAACAAATGCTGTTTGATTCCACAATTAACATAGATAAAAAAAATAGTAAAAACAGGCTGCGGACCCTTGAGATCACTAGCAGCTGGATTAAGTTTTTTTTTTTTTCTAACAGAAAGATGAAGGTTTTTTTTTTTTTGAAAGATGAAAGATGAAGATCAAATTTTCAAATTTTATACTATTGTTATTATAAAAATATATTTATCAATATTATCTTTTGTACCTATAATAAAGATTGATTCTCAACAGCTGAATTAAGTAATTGGTAGACCTCTCTGTCGATTCACTTGCCCAACTTGGTGGAATTCGTATTCTCTGCATTAACTCAAAAGAAGAGAATCTTTTGAGTTAATGCATGTGGACCATCTAATTTGTTTTAAGATTCGTACGAACTAAATCAGCACTAATATTAAAGGGCCCCTATGTTATAGACAAGAGCTGGATGAGCTCCGTTCAAAACTAATCAGACAGTTGAGATTCATTAACTCAAAAGATTTCCTTTTGAGTTAATGGAGAGGATAAGTATTCAACCCAGTGAATATTCCCTTTTACCATGCCATCGTAGTAAATATTTTACTATGCCATCGCAGTCAGCATTAATGATCTCCATATGACTAGTTTTAGTATATAAAGGCGACCGGAGGTTGTTAGGTCTAATGAGAGATAACACAGTTGGTTAGAAAAAAAATTCAACGGTTGAGAGTTCGATTCTCTTTCACGACTTCACAGTTTCTGCAAAAATTAAAAAAAAAATATTATAAGTAGATTAATTCGTTCAGAATCAAACTCTAAACAAAATACAAGATAATTTATATATTTATTTTATAATTTTAAGATTACGTTTTTCTCAACCTACTCCAATCTGGCTTGGACCTAGATAGGATGATAATCAGCAACGTTACGTACGCAATTAATTAATATAAGAAGTCAACTATTGTAAATTCCATGAATACCGCACCCACACGGAACAGAAGTGAATTTACACATTTGAACCGTTTGTTATGGTTTTCAAAACAATTCCTCCTCCAAAATTCTATCTGTAATTAATTAACTTTATTTCAGACTTAACTCATGACCAATTCCAATTCATATTATTTTATTTTTATGAATCTGAAAAATATAAGATCGGTTTCATACAAAATTTCAATATATATATCATATTGATTTAACCAATTACGTACCCTTGAATTTGAAATACTAAGATTTGGATACAAAATAGCAACACGTCATTAGTTTGCATTAATATATAATACTGGTAAGTGGTAACAGTCTAATATATCTCTGTCTGGCGTGTCCCTGGTATAAATAGGATACGGAAAACTGAGAAATGTACTGTGTGGGAAGAAAATAAAGCTAGAGTGCCACGTTTCGATTTCTGCAGCACCGAATCTGAACAGTCGTCTACTTTTTTCAAGGCCTCCAGCCCTCCAGTACATACTGCTCCAACACCTGACCATTTTCTGTACGGCTTCTGTGACGATCTCACGTAGAGTCCGCCGGGTCTGTTCTCTTACTCTCTGACCTCGGGCCCCACTTTGTGTTTGCCTATAATAGATCGACACGACGGTCTGGTCGTATTTTTACACTGGAATTCAGGTACGAGGCACTGTACTGGACGTCTGGACCCCTTTGCTTTATTTATTTATTATTTATTTGTTAGGAACAGTGCTGTACGACGGACCTGTTCTAGACTGCAATCTGGCACGATGCACAAATATAAAGGGTACTTCTTTCCTTTCGATAAAAACATAAGCAAAGCAAAGCAATTCTATCTAGCTCCAGTTGAAATTCCTTCGGGCCAATTAGCACCAGTTGCAAATTTTGAATGTTGTATGATAGACAAATATATAAAGTCGTGCGATTAATAATTTGCTTTATCTTATTATTTAGGTAAATATTATTAATACTTAACTTACTATAAAAAAAAGAAGATGTCCACACTTGACAGCAGAATGAACTAAACCTATACAGACATCGAGGCGAATCTATCACCTTGTCAAATACAATATCACATTTTGGCTGTCATAGGACTGTGTTTAGAGTCCTATCGTTGAATTAAAGTATGACAGGTTAATCTTATAAAAGTAAATAAATAAAATAAATCAACCCCCCTCCCGGAAAAAAAAAGTCTGAATTGTAACTTGTGGGTCGTGGCAGTAAATGTGGACCTATCACCTTGTCATCGGAGCTCAAAAGAAAAAGAAACAAAAAATTGAAGTTGAGAACACAAGTGTCTCTTCTCTATATATATATATATATATTGTATTGTATTGTATTGTATTGTTTTCCTTCTTCGGGTTTTTTTTTAATATGGGTGAAAAAACACAAACTATTAATTGGATTCTACGTACGTCGCGTCAATTCGGAGAAGATTTTACCCATAATAATTATCATCTAAATTCCATTAGCATCTCGGATAGAATTAATTTACTTGTTCACACCAGCACTTAAAATTGTGAATACTTCATATTTTAAATGTTGTGAATTTTACTATCCGAAAATACTTTTATTGCTTATAATATTTGCTGGTGTGAACAAGTAAAACAACAACAACAAATTGATTCAAAAAAAAAAAATTCAAATTTTTTTTTGCTAGGCTTTCAGAACACATACAACAACAAATTGATTTTGTTCTTAAATTTTTTGAGTCTAATAAACCGGTGTAATGTACCCTGCACCTTAAATTGTTTGAGCCTAATAAACCGGTGTAATTTACCCTGCACCTTATTACTACAACTTTAATCTTAACCAACCTCTATATATATATTAATTGTCCATAACCTGCCATATAAATAACTCAAATTAGATCAACTACAAAAGGGAACTACAAATTATACACACGTACCAATTTAAAGTTTGGCAATCACCAAAATATGTCATCAGCACACAACCTATCAGGCACCCAAACTTGTTTTTTTTTTTTTGAGGAAAAATATGGGTCTTGCCCGTATTTGATTAATAATTGCGGTTACAAAAGGGTTTGTAGCTGCATGTCAAAAATAAACACAATGTGCTCAAGTACATTTGAGCAAAAAGTTGAAAAATAACGAAAACAAAAGGAAATGAAATCTAAGAATGCATATAAATAAAACTGAAAATGAAGCTAAGCATTAGGTTTTATTGCTTCATCAATCTTCTCCCGATGTTTCAACGTGGCGATATAACAGTTGCGCCACTTCTTCTAGCAATTCTTCATGTGTCTTATGTGAATCTCTGAAAATCCTCGCACACCTTTCCCTCCAGATAACAAACATCGCGATCAGTAGCGTTCCCCTTTCCTTTTTGTTGTTTGATGATTGCATCAGTGCTTCTATTGGTTGAGATCTCATGTGGGTTGCGATGTCCATGAGTCTATACATCTCTTTAGCAAAAGTACACCGTGCCACCATATGATGCGTCGATTCCTCGTCCCTACGACACATCACACACATGTTTGCGATCGACCAACCTCTTTTCCTGAGATTGTCTATAGTCAGCAACTTGTTGTTAGCCAGGAGCCATCCAAAGACCTTTATCCTTGGTGGGACTCGTAGCCTCCACAAACGGTGTACATGAGTCGAGATTTGTGGCTTGGTTTTAATGGCTCGGTAGGCACTTTTCACCGTGAATATTCCAGTGTCTGTCCTGTTCCATCTGATGTCATCTTGGGTTTGGTCCATCTGTGTTACCACCCTTGTGAGATATCCTGTGAGTGTTAGGAGTTCCTCTTGTGCTGTTATCGTGATGACTTGTTGAAAGGCACCCAAACTTGTAATTTTCCTATAATGCATATAGAGCTAAATTAAGAGGAAAAAAATAGATTTTAACTGTAGAAAAATTAGTAACTAATACGAGCAGAAAAAAGTAAATTTATATCAAACAACATAATAGAACTCACCACATCAAGTCCTCCATTTCTTGAACGACAAGTTTACGAGTAAAACTAAACCCAAAACTTGACAAAATGGATAGCAAAAATGTGAGATTGAACAAGATTTGGCATGAAAAATGAAAATACACACACTGCCAGCACAACAAAGAGTCCATGGGCAAAACAAATGGCTTTCAAAATTGAGGGCCTCATGAACTGAAAAATTATACTATAGTACTAGTTTTTAGGCTTATGTGTGGGTAAAGGAGGGTCAAGCCTCCTCTTAAATTGGATCATTATGTTTTTTTTTCCCCCTAAGACCTTATATTTTTTAAATACAAATTTTCTTTAACTTCAATTAGGGGTGTAGTCAGTATTTTTATTAGAGGTACCAAAAATATTACTGATACAATTAGCGGGTTGCAGACTGTTGTGAATTAACTAATTCATACTGTGGGATGTTCAGAGATGGACAAAAATTTCTCCAAAGATAGACAACCCGAATAAATATAAATCTATTATCTATACCCGGTTTTAAAAATCCGAAAATAAATAACTGCCCCTGATTCAAGTGGCTCCGCCACTGACTCCAATTATTGTATATAAAATAAAAATTATTCTACACTAATTTTCGCCTCCTCAGTTCTATTTTTTTCTCCTCATGGGACTCGATATAATTTTTCTGAACTCTGTGCCACGTTTGAAGAGAACAAAAGGTTGCAAGATAATTGCTCCAGTACATTAGCTCAAAAATAAAGTATCTCCTTCCCCTGCTTGTGATACTTTTTGATGATAATAATAAAAATATTTCCTTCACTTTAAGATAAGGAATATATGTACTTGACGAGGCAAATTATGCTCGCATCTGTGATCTGTTTCAACTTTCAAAATTTCAACGGCTTGAACACATCTCCTAGCTATTGCCTAAATGGAGAAAAGGAAGAGGAATTTATGGTATGATACTAGGTAGATTATTAGCTGATTTGTAAAATTCACCTAGTGATATATGTCACCAAAATTGGCTCCATTATTAGTATAAAAATTCTTCTTTACCATTAGTATAAAATCTTTCGTTCTATTTTAATAGGCAGACGCATTTAATGTGCGCACGATTGCTCCGTGTCAAAACCCCGAAGGAAAAAATCAATTCGCCCCAGTATCACTTTGGTGCATTTTTAAGGTGAGAATATTTTGATCCAGGGAACAGGCAGCATTTGCAATTTTTGTTTGGAGGGACGACTTTATCGTTGTGGCAGCATCTAATCAAAAGAGAAAAATTCCTCCTTACCAACATTTATCATTTTGTATTCAGTCTTTGCAATTGAGCGACAACACAGTAGATTAAATTAATGAGTACGAAACAACGGGCCGTTCAGCAATAAAAGTAGAATTAAAGCTTAATTTTCATTTATAAATCTCATATTTGATTGTACGTCTCGGTAAATATATAGAAACTAAGGAGGCTTAATCCACTGTTACAAAAAAAATGCTTCCATACACAGTTGAAAAATGAGCTTGTACACAGTTTTGCAATTGTGTCCGTAGGAGTTGTGTATAATAGGGTCAATAAATTGTACACGGTTCTAAAACAGTGTATGTTTTTCCAAAAATTTCGCAGATTTTTTTCGCCAAAACACATCATACACGGTTTTAAATTAAATCCGTGTATGAAAACACTAATTCTACACGGTTTTTTAAAGTAAAACCGTGTATATAAATACTAATCCTACATCTTTTTTATTAATAACCATGTATAACTCATATTTTTTAGCCTATTTTGTAGAAGATATGTCTCAGGGACATACATGTATAGAAAAATAAATGCTTTAGAAATGAGAGAAATGACTTAGAATAAATAAATAAAGATGTATTATAACATGAAAGCATGGATCGATGACGTAGTAAAGTTTGTATTTCTTGCATCACACACGGATCATACATTAAAACCGTGTATAATTGTTGGAGCATTCATATACGTCCGTCCGAAAATGCGCTCCAACTTTCATACACGGTTTTAATAATGAAGCGTGTACAATTGGGTCCAATTATACACGATTTGTTAATAAAGAATTGTATTTGAATGTTGGAGCAAATTTATGCAAAGTTCATTATTAATAAACGCTGTATGAATGTTGGAGCAAATTTTCAGAACAGTGTTTTTTTGCTTTGTACACATATTTAATGGGAATTTTCAGCAAACATGTATAATGTGTCGTGTATGCTTAGTATTTTTGTAGTAGTGATTTAAGGTTAGAGATTCCTTATGGCCCGAACATGAATTAAGATTTCGAACAAAAGGAGGTTAAAGAAGGGGTTCTTAATCATTTCTAAGGAATTGGTGTTAGGATGGTATTAAGTGACTAAGAGAGCTAAAGAGGTGAAATGAAGCTTCAGGAGGCTTAATCCTCCATTGTCGAACAGTTCCGCGGGTTTAGTGTAATGACACGAGTCATCGTATTTAGATGGATAGATGAAGATTCAATTTTAAAAAATAACATCTAAAAGATATTGGAGTAGTGTATTCGAAACTCTTTAATATAAAAAATTAATGAGCACATTTTTTATCAATAGAAAGTTATTTGAAATAATATAAGAAAACGGATTGCCTGATAATTTTGTTCTAATTCGGTTCCTTTAGACATCTTTAAAGAAACCAAATCAATTATTCAGTTTTTTTAAGTGTTCTAAATAGCTAACTATAGTTGTGCTATAGCTACGCTATAGCTTTTTTCGAACCATAATAGCTAAGCTATATGATAGAAGTGCGCTAATTCAACTATGACCACTATAGCTGTAATATCTGACCGTTATTACTGCTACACGCTACGTACGCGCTATTGCTACCGCTATGCTACATGAACTTTTTTTTTGTAATTTACATGGACTTGTGTTTCTGTTCCTATTTCTGATGCTACGTACATGGTACGCTATGATAGGTATGCTAAATCAAACTCTGTGCTTTTGTTCTTATTTGTGATTTGGTCTCTCCTTTTATATCGGAAAATACTCAAATATCAATTTTTCCTTTTGCTTACTCTTCCTCTAGTATTCACTTGTAAAATTATTGCTCTTCATTTCAAGTGAAAGTTGATTTTGATTATTATAATTTGTAAAATATTCAAATATGTACTCACTTCATTTCACTTGTAAAATTAATTGCTCTTCGTCTATTATAATCTGTAATACTATGAAGTATGAACTATTAAAGAATGTTATCTTGTTTTTTTTTTTTCTTATTTGCATGATTAAAAAAGTATAGATTTAGATTAGTTGTCATTTGGTTGTTGTCGTTATCTCAATTCTCTAATGTTGATAATGTTGATAATTAGTAGAAATATAGAATATAAATTTTGAAAAGAAAAAAATAAACGCTGTGTACGATAGCTTCCATTATAGCTACGTTACTCGCGATAGGTTTTTTTTAGCCTCTCCATGATGACGCAATAATTGCTATTTAGAACCTTGTTTTTTTAGAAATGAAATGAGCGGCATGATTTTTTGTAACAGGACATGCAGGGTGGGATGATACACCAAAGGAATCACATCAATAATCCGGAAGTCTAGCCGCTCAACTATTTAATATCTATAAGGGATTTTTCAATTCGAATTTCGAACCTACAACCATCCATACGAAAAAAATATTGACTTTGTCACTAGACCAAAGACTGGTTCTTGAATCAAATTAATGGTTCCTTCTATAACATAGAAATACTACCACTATCCATCTATTTTTCAATATTGTTTTCGATAATTTTTTTAAATAAAATTTTTTGATCAATAATTTGAGAAAAGAACTGAAAGACTCGTGAAAAGATGTTGCTATCTTCACGGTCTCAAATCTGGACGTCAAGCTTATAAAATCGAACATTCAATCAAAACCCATCTGAAAGAGGAACTAAAACACCTAACCAATGGTTACAGTTGACATATCAAATCAGTGAAATGCACTTGGGGACACGTGTTTTCTTATTAATGGACAAGAGATTTGTTTCCGTGAAGCTTCAATTGAGGATTTGAGGGTATGCAATATATACCACATATTAATAGGAGTCTAAACGGACGGAAATTAATTATCTACATATGACCTGTCGTGCATAGGCATTATTGCAATGCCTGATCTCTACATATAGCCTTTTCTCTCTCTTGTTTCCCTACACTTTCAACCATGTGGCTGAACCTCTTTTTGTTCATGCTTCAATTTTGTTTCATGCACTAAAATCAAGGGCATGATCATGATTTTTATGAGTGTTCAAATTCTTTTAAGTGAGCAAGCGAATTGCTGTCAATTAATTCATTCAGACCTGAGTTGTTCAATTAACAATAAATAATTTTTTTTTCAGAAATATGTAAAATCATGATTATATATATAGATCTATATCTGATTTTCAAATCTAAAAATATAAGCATTGGCGAAAACGATACCCAAAATTAGTGTTATAAAAATCGAACTAGACCGGCCACTTGGAATGACATTGTTGAGCGGACTGTTTTTTTTTTGGCAACTCCTTGAAAATCCTAAATAAACCCGTTTTTTTTTTTTTGCTGTTTAGTTGTTTTCATTCAAGGCACCTATTACATATTCCTCGCTATGTAAAAAGTACTTGTAGTTCAGACCCCAAATTGTGAAAAGCCAATCAAGTGAAGTTAAGGAAATTGTGTGACTTCAAAATCATTCTAATAATAGACAATTTTAATTTTAAATTTTAAAGTATGTCATCAGAGTTACTTAGTTCCTCTAAACTATTAATATTGTCTTTTTTTGCAAGTGACTTTCTACCGTGAAAAATAATTAAAACTAAGTGATGTATATCACTCTGATATATTTTCGAAACATTGTCAACTCTCTGACTGAAAAAAATGCAAAACCATTTTTTATTTTATATATTCATATCTTATACTAAAGGAGTTTGTAACAATTACATCAGACTATATTATTAGAAAACCAATATTATCTATCAAAACGCTTTTTATTTAAAAAATATATCCAAACGTTAACTCTGTTAAAATATCCGATGTTATTATAATTTTTTTTGTCCATTTTATTGTTTATGCTCCATGTGCATTACATAGGATAAAATTAAACCAAATTATTTTAGAATTTAGATAGAAATACATTTACATTAATTTTTAGAGGAGGGTTCAAATGTCTTTTTTTTTGTAGCTTTATTATGCCTTCATTTTTAAAATGTTAATAACTCAAAATTTACAACTAAAATATCAAAATAAGACCAGCACATATTAAAGATTAGATATTTTTATATTGCTTTGATCGCTATCAAAAGCTTGTAGAAATACATTGATGTGAATAAATTATGGAAGTTGATTTTTCAACTTATTTATTCATACAAAATAAAATAAAAAAAGTGATAAATTTTTTACATGCATGTAAAGAAAATAATACATATTACATCTAACAACTTTGAGACATATAAATGTTAAAAATTTGTTATTAGAAAATTTAAAAATGAAAATATGATGGAGGCAAAAAAAAATATGTATTTGAACCCTCTTCTAAATTTGATTATATTAGAATTTTCTTATGTAGATAATTTTAGATTATATTCGAGTTGTCTTAAATTACAATTTAAACATTAATTGATCTTTCTACAAGAATATGTTTTATCTGGGAGGGTTAAAAATGATTATTGCCGAGGATAAGTCAATATAAATTATTATTTTCGAAGGTCGATCTCACTATTACCGATCGTGGATAAAACATATTCTTGTATATCCACGCTTAATTCTAGTTGTTTGCATTGTTTTATGATTACTGATCAATAAAGTTGAATTAATTGGAACTAAACTTAGAGCATCTACATCTCCGGTACTATTAGAGTTTCTAATCTGATGCGACAGATTTTAATCCAGTTTCAGAGATGTGGGAGAGTTTCTTATTTAGAAACTATACAGTAAAGTTTTTTATTAAGAAACTGTTTATAACTCCATATTGACTAAATGATTGGCTCTAATTATTTATTATTTTTAATTTGTTACTGACGTGGCTTAATAGAAATTTTAAAATTAATTTCAGGGATGTAAGAGTTAGAAACTTTAGAGACCTTAATTAATTTCTAAAAAGTGGTTAACAGTTATTTAGAAACTCATTTGAGTTGCTAGAATGTAGATGCTTTAGGAATATTAACATCTAACTAAAATGTCACAAAAGACGATAATTTACACATCTAAACCTATGTATCCCCTCTGGGTCACCTTTTGAATCCAATAACCATATGCACCATCAAGCCGGCAAGACATTAAAACAAGATGGACACTTAAATGATAAATCTGATGGGATGACATTAATTAGCTTGCGCTATAAATTATCAATACGGCAAACCAAATACCATCCTGTAAGTTTATGGAATATTGTAACATTCCAAAATTGTAATAATAATTCTCCAAGTTCAATTATGACCAATTCGCAATATTTTAAAACTTTACAAAGTTCTAATTAATTATGTAACCGCAACCTTTAAAAGGAAAGACAGCGCATTTCGTAAAGCGGGGTGGAAAGCCCTGAATTCGCATCCTCTGATAAATCTCAAAGCACAATTAATACTGGCCCTTGCGCTCTTCCCGAATAGGCACCGTACACGACAGTCACTCAAAAGTTGACCGATTATGGTGCCTATAGCGCAGGGGTCAGTATTATTTGTGCTTTGAGATTCGTGCAGAACCTATTTCAACGGTTGAGATTTTCCAAAAAACGCTCAAAGTTTGAGATTTTTCAGAGGATGCGAATTCGAGGGTAGATGGGAGGTTTCCACGTCAACTCCGTGTTTTGTCTTTCCATTTAAAAAAAAAAAAGAGATAAGGTTGAAATTATTTTCTTAATAGTCCCTATTTTTTTATTACAACAATCCAAAACTATGATTGTTATCATGATATTCAGGATGATGATGATGATTATTATTATTATTAATTTATTAAAATCATTAGTTCATTACTATATTCCTCGATTATAATTATTATTATTATACATATACAATACATATTTTATTTATTTATTTACTTGGAAATTTTCATCCCGACCCTTAATTATTCAGCGAAAATATTCAAGTTATTGTTGTTGCTATTATTATTGTTATTATTATTATTATTATTATTATTATTATTATTATTATTATTATTATTATTATTATTATTATTATTATTTTGTAGCTAAATGTCTCTATTTTTTAAATTTCTAATAACAAAAAAATTGAAACTTATATGTCACAATATAACCATTTAAGTTGTAATCTATATTGTTCTCTAACTGCGCATAATTTTTTTATCACTTATTGGTTTTGTTTTTATATTAATCAGTAAGTTGAAAAATCAACGTCCATAATTTTCACATCACCAAGTTCTTGATACCGATCAAAACAAAGTCGAATTATCATAAATTATAATTTTTTTGTGCGTGGAGAAAATAATATTGATCAAATCTAACAGTTTTATTTTAATTTTTGAGTTTTCAATTTTAAGTTATGAATTGAACAATAATTAAATCGAATTCCACAGTTTCGAGATGTTACAATTAGATATACAAGCCTCTAATTAACCATGCATTCAGTATGCTATCCATTTTTTATTTTTTTGTCAAGTTGAATCTCTAAAACGCGATGAAATTCCCTGACTATCTCGATTTGGAAGCCCAACCCAAAATCGACAGCAATCGGTAATTAAAGTCTAATGACCAACCTTCGTACGTAATCATCATAAATTTCTTCTATACAACCAATAACCATATTAAATTTTAATATGAAGATCATATTGAATGGTTCGGATCGATTATTTTGAATTTCAAAATAGAGATAATGATATTAGAGCATAATGACACAAAATCAATAAAGCATTTTAATCCTACTCTTAAAGTTTAAATATATATACTATCACTTGACATTGATATTCTTGTATTTTATAACCCGCTTTATATGAAAGATATATGATGACAAAATTAGGTCAAGAATGAAGTCGGCACGACGGGTGACTCGACCGTCGTATAGGTCAAGATCAAACCTTGCTAAGCCGGTTCATTTCCTTTCCTAAATAGATAGTTACATGCAACACAATGTCCGCATCCTCAGGCTAAGTTCAGTCATGCTAGCTAGAGGATTTGTAATATGCCCCCTCCCCTTTGGCATTTAAATCATAGGGAAATTTTCCAATGTTACTATGTTTGATGAAATACAAATATTCTTTGAGACTTAATCCTACCTATTTGTACCCTTCGATGAAAAAAATTACAATTTATAATTAGATACCAAATGAACGCCGACAAAATCCGACCTAATCCAACATGTGTACATCCCGGGCCCTACTTAGTGATTTGTCAGCGTATGTTAGATGCGTTTTGTTGTGCTGTGTTGGTGCGTTACACGTGAGAAATACCGTGTTGTGTTGAAGATTATTGGAATGAAGCATGATTTACATGAAGACAAAGCATGTGGTGCTTGAATGTGTGATGATTATGTTGGTGGCCAATATGATCGAAACTCATTACATTTTTTTAAGAGCATCAAGTACTATGTGTTACTTCTTATTTCTTATTGGATTTCTTGTTTTAGTCTGTAAGTAAATGTGGGAGTAATTATTTTGTTGTCCGTACATGACTTTCACAAATTGTCATATATAACTCAGAGGCCGTGTCATGGAAGAGAAATAAGTTGGATGCCGAGAGCTCCATTGAGTTCACGAGTCAAGTTAAGATTTTGTCATTTGTGTTTTTCATTGTTTTGTTGTCTTTTTTTTTTTTCCTGAATCAATTAGTTTTTGTGAGTCTGCTGGTTTTGGTTTTTCGTATTCTCAAGTGATCTTGCCCATGACAAGTAATTCTTGCCATTGAGCAAGGTGTTTGTTAGTTTGAAGGAGTAAGTAGTCTCGAGTTATCTCTCTTGAGCTATTTTGTTCTTTTGCTAGTTGTTTTCTTTTTTGTTATGAGTTTTGGTATATGTTGAGTACCAGTTTTATTGTTGCTGTGTTTCTTAATTGTTTTGTGGTCACAGAATAGTATGCTCTAATATCATGTTGGTTTTATGAAACAGATATTAAGATGGAATTCTGTGGAGAAAGAATATGTTTTTTTTTTTTTTTTCTATTGAACTATTTTTTCTGTTACAATCATAATTGCTATTTATAATTAGAATATGAATAATGATACGGATCAGATATTTATTAAAAGAATATATAAATATGATTAAAAAAATACTAAAGTTCATAATACTTATCTAATTATAATGATGAATAACAATTTTTTTTTCATATCTATATATATTAAACTATATGGTATATGCCAACTATTCAGATACGGATTATTGAAACATAAAATCATACTAGTGTCCGTATCCACATGGATATTCGGACATCAGATATCCATATCTAATTTTTGGAATACGGATCAAATACGGATCAGATATTATCCAACTTCGGGCCTGTTCGGAAGCCTTAAATCCATGAGAATTTGAAGGGAATTTGGATCTGGTGAAAAAAATTCTTTGCACCCTGTTCGGTTATCCTTTTTCTTTGGAGATGGGATTGAGTTTATTCCCAGCTTTGTTCCCAACCCTTCGTTATTGACAGGAAAAAATAAATTTTATCGGACTTCATTATTAATTTCCTACGCTCTATTGATGTGTCTCTCCAACAAACAAATACTAATCTATGATGTCCCGTGAACTTTAATTTTTTTTTTAACAAAACATGGGTTGCTACAAAAACATATTTGTGAGATCATTTCTATTCTTTTTATTGTAATATTATGTAAAAAAAATATTATGTCAAGTCAAAGAAATTTAGAACTATTTTAATCTAAATTAATTTTCTCTTTTGTACAAATGTCCGAATATATATTTTATACATAAAAAATATAAAAAAATCAACAAATGCCAATATTAAAATTGTTGAATATTTATTAATTGATGTTTTTAATGATAATAAAATGTAAGGTTATTGTAAATAAATATTTAAATTGATCATAATTTAAATACTAAGAATAAATTTTTCACATCTCAAAATTTATATGCTGCTTGACGTGATATTTTTATTTTAAATAAGTGAGAAATTTAAATAGAAACACATATTCTTAAAATAAATCAAAACTTTTCACAACTAATCTCACGGTACAACGTTCGAACACTCATTTTATAATCAATCCCGTGCATATCTATATCTGTGGGTTCCCACTTTTTCAAAAGTGGATTCCCATTCCCGTCAAATCCCATCCCGTGTAATCCCGTGACATCCTGAACATGCTCTTCATTTTCACCCCTAACGTTGAACCATTTTGCGGTTACTTTTTTTTTTTTACTAATTATATATGGTATTTACACTTGATTGATTCTAGATCCTATGATCGATGATGATTAATTATGAGATCAATCTCTATTATTCAACAGTACGTCTTTTGAAGTTGATGGTACAAACAAAATTTGTGCCCAGTGAAATTTGAACTTAGATGTACATATTAACATCCAGGCGCAATTCTATAAGGGCCCGTTCGGTCTCCAATTAGAATTGGGAATGGGCTCGGAATATAGACCAATTTGAACCGTCAACTAATTTTTTTGTCCCACGTGCACAGTAACCACGCCGAATAGGCCCTAAGCCAACACGCATTTGTGATGAGATGACATCTCTGTGTCGAGATGACGCGTTGGTTATTTAGCGTTTGTCACACATACGTGTGCCAGCCTAGCGAAAGTGTACTTCGTATGCATGTTCAAGTTCGAATCCGACTAGATGAAAATTTTGCTCTAATTTTTGCATTAATTCTGCGTGCTTGCTCGTACCTAATCGTGTTGTAGCATGTCCTCGTGTCTTGTTAGATACCATGTTAACACACATGTCTGTGCCGTGTTAATTTACCATGTCCCACTTCTGCACATGACACACACAAACTCATGTGTCATATGTTCATGTCGTGCCGAAAGACGTTTATACTGTATCGTGTTGGTGTCGTTTATTATTTGATAATTCACTAGCCGTAGTCACGCCAGTAATAGGGAAAATGATGGATGGATTCGGGGTACCTTTAGCTAACATTGCTCCATCTACTGCGGTTATACAAAACGAACAAATCAATTCAGTATAAAAGGGTAACGTTGCAGATGCCGTTACCAGTCTCGACTACTGAGTCATTACTACAGAGGACAGAGAGTAGGTGTCAATCGTTCTGAAAGTAGAATGGGGAATGGAGCTATTCAAATCCACCACACCGGACATGACACGTATCACATCGTACCCTTTTACTTCTCTCCCTCTCTCACTTCCACAGAGACAATGCTCACCACTGGAAGATACTTTGTCCACCTTTTAATCCCACCTCCGGGTCCGGCCTCTGCCCATTGTGACTGTGACTCGCCTGTTTCATTTTTCCTCAGCTATATATATATATATATATATATATATATATATATATATATATATATATATGTAATGAGTCAGTAAGACTTATAAAAGAAAGGAGCAATTGAAAAGTCACCCCTGAGACAAACCTCACATATTCATATTATTTTTAACATATTACTGGTTTAATTTATTAATATGGTAGCAATTTAGGCAAACCAAATAAATAATCTATAGACATATAAGGTCATATCTACAAATTAAAAATGACTATCGAGCATCATATTAATACATGTATCAGATCCACTAATGCTCACATATATTAATTAAAACAAAGAATTAAAAAATATATAAAAAGTAAACAGTTAGCACTTGGTGATAACGAAGCTAAATTGACAACACTGACCATCCACTAAAACAAAATATAATTATAAAATTTTAATCATTTAGATACTATCCATATGAATAAAATTCATGTCTATAAAACAAATTATTACAACAATCAATATTTAACATAATTTTTGATGAAGTATCTAATAGCCTTCAAATTGTACAGGACGTAGAAGTTAGTCTATAACTTCAAACCTACCCATTCTTTCTGACTTGAATAATATGTTTTGGGATAGGATCCTTGTACTATCCCAAACCAAAAACTAAGTGACTACATTAATTTCGACTTGTTACGCATTTTGCCACATAGTAAGCTTTTCAGAAAAAATGTGGATTCCAACTTCCCACCACAAAACTCATGATAATTCCCCTGTGTATCCAATTAATTTCCTATCTCCACCAAGTACAGCAGCACTTGCCTAACCCTAGGTTTTGAGAGAAGTAAGAAGGATTCCAAGAATAAAAATATATTATAATTAATATTAGAGAAAAATAAGATGGGAAGAGGAAGGGTGGTGTTGAAGCGTATAGAGAACAAGATTAGCAGGCAAGTGACCTTCGCAAAGAGGAGGAACGGGTTGTTGAAGAAAGCATATGAGCTGTCAGTGCTGTGCGATGCTGAGGTGGCAGTCATCATCTTCTCCAACCGTGGCAAACTCTTTGAATTTTGTAGTTCCTCTAGGTACTTATTTTTTTGCCTTGATTTTCTCTCTCATACCTATAATTGGTACATGTCTTTGCTGCTCCCATGGGTAAAGCAGACATTAACAAGCAAATATTAGCTTGATTCTATGTATAACACGTAGGTAAACAAAATAATTGTACAACAATGAAAATCTTAGTGTTTGAAATGATTTACGTACGGAGTAGTATAAGTCTTTTAGATCTACCATCTTTGAAGAACCTCGAGCAAGAGATGAGAGTTTTCTTAGATCAAGCTAGATTATGCCAAATATTTTATGTTTCATTTTTCTATAATATCTGCTACTTAGTTTGTATCATTCATGTTATTCTCTATAGGGGAAAGAAATTTCTAAGGAATATATAATTGTCTGGTATATTGTATCATCTTACTGTAATTTTTTTGGTTTCCCGTTCTGAAATTGTACTTGATGTACTTATGAAACCAACCTTTTTTTTTTTTTCTTACAATTTTACTTTCTGAAGAAAAAAGCTTGAGAAGTGCGACTAATTAAGCTAACATTTTATTGAAGGTGGAAAGACAATTTTATCAATTAATAAAATAAATGTTTACTTCTACATGCTTGCCACCTATCATTTGATAATTTCTCTAAAGATCAATGTAACCTTTTAATTTTCATAAAATTTTGAAGAACCTTTTTATATTGTTTTGTTCCTAATTAATTTCTGCAGTAAGCTATGTTTGACTAGAGTTAGGTTATAGGGTACTCACAATGTGAAAGGTGAAGTATCAGAATTCAAAACCCTAGATATGGCAAGGCAAATTTTCCAAAGCAACTAGCGCTCCTGTATTTGAGTCTGCTTCTCACTTTTCATGCATTACTAATGTAGACTTCATATTCAACGCCAAGTAACCAAGCAAAAGCATAACAAAATCAACATATATAGGAGTCATGATAATACTAGATGATAGTAATAAACACCAGCAATGTATATGAAGGGCAAAACTAGAAAATTTAGATAGGTGGATTAAAATTTAAAATGCATAATGCATGAGCGAGATTTGAACTCAAGTCTCCACGATAACAAATTGAAATTCTAACTACTAAACTACAATCACATATGTGATATTATGAGGGGAGCTGAAATATATAAAACTTTAAGAAAAAAATTCAATTAAATTTAAATATTCACGATTAAATTTTTTTGACATTATGAAGGTGGCTAAGCACTCGGCCCAGAGCTATACGTAGATCCGCCCCTGTATATACGACTAATAAAATAATTATTACAAGCCTTCATCATTTTCTTCTCGACATCACATTGATCTGAAATCCCACATTTCAGTTATCTAATTTGGGATTTAAATAGATCTACTTTTTATTCAATGCTTGAAACAAACATGGTGAAACAAGAACATGTCTCTCTTTCATTGTTCTTTCCTCTTATCAATTATGTATTAAACGAGGTTTATATTGAATAAAGTCAAGCTTTTTTTAATATTTTTTCCCCATGCAGCATTCTTAAGACATTGGAGAGGTACCAAAGATACAATTATGCAATATCAGGTGCTGTTGCTCCTAATGATGATAATCCAGTAAGAATTTAATTGCTTGCACAGTAAAATTGTACCTGATGCCTTGTCTTATTATCACACCCATGCATCTGATTAATTGATGCATACTTCGGATATGGCATCTTTTTTCATTTGTTATTCCTTCCGGAATTATATTTGACTAGCATAAATTAGAGCTGCTACCGGGTTGGGTAGGGTCCAGATATTATTATATTTGAACATGTACTTTAGCATTCGGGTCCAAATTTCGATCTATATACTTATTATTTTCAAACCGGATCGGGTCCAGATCCGAATACAGATCTAATAGTACATATTTTGGGTCTACTATTTTAGTTCCCAGGAAGTAAGTACTCCTAACTTGTTTGTGAATTATTGGATCCGTTCCGGATCAGGAGTGGGTACAAGTCACAAGCATTTGAGAAACCTTTTATTCTTAAATATAATTATAATTTCTTAAACATCTCACATAATATATTATTATAATATAATTAAAAATTGCTCCAAAATCATAATATATTATACTCATGGTGTAACAAAAAAAGTATTGGAATTAGAGTTTAAAGTTTTTGGTTTTTTTCGTTAATAACTTTTTGAATTCAGAAGGAAAGATACAATTTTTGGAAAATTAAATATTGAAGATGTGTATTAATTTATTTAGATATGATATTATTATAAATATTTGTTTCTTAAGAAATGTTACGTGTGGTTGCCTTTTTTATAGCTATTAATCTATGTTGTTATATTAATTAATTACAAACAATTGTATTAGTGTTGTATCAGATATTTATACAGGTATCGGGTCGGTAATTAAATTAACCCATATTCTATCTATTACAATATCGGTTCCAATTTGGATCCGGATAAGATATTTAAGGATTAGTTTTGTAACCGTATCCATAATTTAACCGGTTATATTTTTCAAACTATATCCTATCCAAATTTATTGGATCTGAATCAGTTTTGGTTCAAATCCGGTTCGGTACCGGATTGAGATCCAGATAATCAGATAAAAGTAACACCACTAGCATAAATAATGGACCGAAGGATTAATTTAATTCAAGATAGTGAAATTATATATCATAGAAGAGTGTTTTTCTTTTAAGATTTAAGTTTCGATTATATATGGCAATTTTTGTGAAATTAAGTATGTTGATTATTTTTTATAAATAATCTTCCACCATATCCCAATTAGACATGAATGCATGCATTTGCTACTACATATTTTAGTCAGTGCATCTATTCAAATACTTGTTTTAATCCATATCTTGTGTAGGAAGCTTATCTAGTCTTTTCTTGAATTATTTTGAAAACAGAACAACTATGAGGAGTATTTGAAATTGAAGTCACGAGTTGAAGTTCTACAAAGTTCACAAAGGTTCTGACTTTTTGCACTGATTTCCTAACATTTTAGAGAGTAATTGCGTAGATGAGCAAGATTTGATTTGCATCAACCTTCAATTGAAAACACAGGAATCTTCTTGGCGAAGATTTACATCAACTAAGTACAAATGAACTGGACCAACTGGAAAGTCAAATAGAGAAGTCATTAAAGCAGATAAGATCCAAAAAGGTCAGTTCCGTAATTGTTCAATGTTATTTCCTTTTGCTGGATTTGTATGTTTTATTTTGTCTTAATTGTCTCCTTAATACATCTGAACTTAATTGCCATTTCAAATATAACATTTTTCTTGAAGTGAGAACTACTTGTTGCATTTTCTAATATCTGCATTATAAATTCAATTATCAAGATGCATCAGCCATTGTCAAGTTCATATAGCTTATTCCCAACTTACAGTTTCATCCTTAATCCAAGCCCATTAATTTTATTTATAACATGGCCGTTTCAAAGCACACAGAAACAGAGAGCATCATCCAATATAACGACAAACAAATATTATAAATTGTCCATAGGATATTGTTAGTAGACTTTGGTACATTTGAGAGTATAACTGATTTATACAAGGAATTAATATATGAATTATGCCTTTAGTTAATCATTGAAGTGATACAGTTTTGTTATTTTGTTATCTGCAGGCACAATTATTAATGGATGAAATAGCTGATCTTAAAAGAACGGTATTGTTGCAACCACATAATTTTGGTCTCAGCTTTGTTAATTACATTTTCATGCTCATTGATGAACTTAACTCATTTTCGATATGTAGGAACGATTGTTGGAAGAAGAAAATCAAAAATTGAAAAAGAAGGTAACTCTTTGAACAATTATAGCCAATAATAAATAATAAGTACCCATGCGAAATTCCTTCAGAATTTGTTTATGCTTATGGTACATTAAACAAAGCAATAAATCACTTTTTTAGATCCAAGGACTGGGAACAGAAAATGTGCAAACATGGGAAATTAGAAATTGTAGCACATCAAATGATCAACGCTCTCTACAACAAGATGATCAGTTTTTCCAATTACCCGTGGAATTTAGACCTTCTCTTCCAATTAGGTGACTCTTTTATTTTTATTCTTTAATTAATCATTTTTCATGCTATTTAGATTAAGGGAGGATGAGGAAAAAAGGGAAAGTATTCAAAATTTGTAGAAATGCATCTGTATTCCAAAATTAAAGGGCGCACTAGCATCTTTAGTACAATAAATATTAGGAGAAAAATGCAGCAATTAATTTTGACCATCTAATTATCAAACAAGTAGATACAAAATGTTTACTAATAAATATGGACTACAACAAAAGTACTTTTATATCCTCCGTGTGAGAGGTCGTGGGATCGAAATCCGGATGGGGCATCCTTTATAGACATTAAATGGAAGTTGCTAGGCGTTAAAAAAAAAATCCAATCAAATAAATATGAACCAAACAAAAACTTGTTGTACTGGAACAATATATATATCTTCAAAATCATAACCTCAACAACTCATTAAAAAATCTGTACCTTTGCATCTACTCATTATAAAAATTAGAGGTTAATCTTCCACTTCAGTTATGGGGTTAGTGATGGAAAATGAAATATCACAGAAAAGTAACTATTACCAAGTTATTGCAGGCATCTCTGGTTTCACTAGAATAACTTGACTCTTTTGGGTATTTCACCCTTCACCCTGATTGGTGGAAAACCAACTAAAATTACCAAGTCCAGTGTGATGTGATCCTTTAGTATTTAATTAAGCTGAATGCACATATATTTGATTGAGCTAGTGTGAAATAAAGTTTTGATGACGCCGATCATCTTTTCCCTTTTGCAGATTCAATCCAGTGAATCTGAATGACGCTGCTGCAATGCCATCAAGCAGTATTTATCCCCGGGATGGATGGGAATATAAACTGAGACTGCTTCAATTTGAACAAGCATTCAAACTCTGTTTAGCTACTTGTACCTTTTTGTATCCCATTTTCAGGTCAGAGTAGAAGTTGCATATATACTTCTGGCCCCAATAAGTTAATCATAATTAATTTTAACATAACATAATAATAAACAATACAATTAAGATTTATTATATACACTGTAATGTAAAATTTTTTGGCTCATGTATTTGTTCTGGCTGGCAACATTAATGCGTAATGTGAGTTATTTGCAGATTGAATAATAGTTTTCATCATTGTATAATTGTATTTGTGCTTATATTGTTTAGTATTTAATGTCATCTGATGCACTCCCAGTCCCAGTGCATATCATACCGGTGTTTGCTTTTAAATTCTGATTGACCAGGACAGCTAAGTTTCTAAATTTGTAATTCACCAGTTCATATAATTTGTTCTTAATTAAAGCGGTCTATTTCTGGTGTAAAAGTCCCCGAAGTTTGGAGCATAAATTTGCTTTAGTGTTCAATTACCATGATTGTTCTCATATTAGGTTTTTCATGCTTGCCAACTGCAAAAATAAATAACTAAATAAATAAACTGATTACGACCTCCATTTCATGGTTGGAAGAATGTCCTGTGCTTTTTGTGACAGATAAGAATATCTACTTTCTCTTTTGTCTTTGCACTCCTTTAATGGACAGAAAACTAAAAGGGATAATTCATGGCTGAGGAGAAGGAACAATGAGGATATGATACCTATCTGGTTTATTCTGAAACTGTGAAAGGGAGAAGAAAAGAATAAAGACAAAAAGAGAGATATTTTATATTTTCTGAAAGTGGTCCGGCAATCCTCCTAAATTTAAGGAAACATAACAGTTGTATCTAATATAGCATCAGGTTCTGCTAATCTGCATCAGCTTGATTTTGTTATATTTTTTAAGTATCAATTAAAGTATTCCCTTTTTCTAAACAATGACTTGAAATTAAAATATCTTGCAGGGCATCACAGGGCATCAGGAGCATTAACAAATAATTTTAAGTATCGGGACCAGCTTTTTAATTTGTCTTTCTTTTTCAATGGTTTTTGCAAATTGCAACTGTGAATTTTGTACCAAATAGTTGTAATAAAAGTTTGCATGCCAGGCTAAGTCGTACGGACCTAGCTAGGAACCTGTCCAAAATTCTAGGAAGACAGGGATCGTTTAATTCAAGTCAAATTACAAATAGGTAGATCCTTGTCACAATCCTAATTTTAAATCACATATCTCGTGAGCTATCATGATAGGTGGGTGAAAGGCACAGGTCTTTCTTAGATCGATCATCCAATAATATTTGTATCTTCAAAGAAGAGCTGAGTCATTTGCACATGCCTGTCAAAAACGAAAATGAAAGATAAGAAAGGAATAAATTAATAAAACAAAGAAAAATGAAATTTGGAAAGAGAAGTTATTGAAAAGTCAAAAACGCACAGTATTATATGAGATAAGCAAAGTAGTCAGTTTATGTTATAATTAACAAGTAAGAATTCTCTAGAACTAGAGATGGAGCGGTAGTACAGTTGGCAAGGAGAAAAAGTAGTAAAACTGTGGTTACTCAATGATTGAGAGTTCGATCTCTTCTAAGCTATGAAGCTTTAAAAAACAAAAACCACAAGGCATGCTGAAAGAAGTCCATATCCTCTTAGGCAACATAATATTTTTGTTTAGATTCGAACTATATTTGTTTACAGAATAAACATCCACATAAATACTATTAATTTTTATTTATAACAACTTTATAATATTTTTAGATAAACATAAAATAGAAGTATATTTTGAGAAAAAAATTAGGGTAGACAAAAAATTATCATTTTCTGAAGCTTAGATATTTTTGTATTTTATTTGAAAAAAAAAAACCATAAAGTAGAAGCATATTTTTGAATCTCACTACTAGAATTTTGGTTTCTTGCATGAATAAAACTTAGTTGTTACATGGATGTGAATGTCCCATGCAAAAGAATTGGTATTTCTGACACAACAATATCTGTTGCATGGGTGTCCCATGCAAAAAGTAACGCATGCAAAAGATTTGATGTTTATCTATGCAATTGTCTCTTACCGACCCATGCAACTAATATTTGACGACCCATGACCCGCCAGCGATGCCTGATAGTATATTTTAGTGAAGGTCCATGCAAAAACCAAAAGAAGTATCCATGTAACAAGTCTGCAGAACTGAGACCCAACAGTTGCATGGGCTTATCCATGTAACAAGTTTTGATGATTCTTTGTTTATTATTTTATTCTAAAGGTCCATGTAAGAAGTCCTACACTATCCATGCAATAAGTCTACAGAATTGAGACGAAACTGTTCCATGGGCTTATCCATGTAACAAGTTTTGATGATTCATTTTTTATTATTTTATTCCAAAGATCCATGTAAGAAGTCATACACTATCCATGCAATTAATCTAGAATTGTCGAGAAATATTAATTGCATGCGACTACCCATGTTAAATGTTATAAATTCCTGGACAGAGCCTTTCCTGTATATATTTGATCTCTCCTTTCAAATTGAATATATTTTGTATATCACAGCAATCAACATGAAGTACAGCAGTATATTAAAAACTAAATGAGATACACAAATATATTCGGAAACTTAAATTGTAGAATCTTTAAATTTTGGTATTAAGAATAAACCTTACAAAGTCATTGAGATACAAAATAATTCACCAAATTAATATACAAAACAATTCACCAAATTGCAAGACAAAACATTACACAAAAGATTTACCAATTAATAACCATCTTTATCGGATTCATCGTTGAGGTGATAACCTTCATCTTCATGCATGTCATACTCTTGCTCCGTGTGATAACCTTCATCACCTTCCTCCATAGGGTTATCAGCCACCGTTTGTGATGCATGTGATATTGTTGGTGAAGTCTCTATCATATCGTCTACTAGTTCGAACTCATTTTCTCGAATTACCACATTCTCCTAATTAAAGCCCTCTTCATTTGGTTCCAATACCGGATTATCCGTCCTTTCCTCTTGGTAAAATTCAAGGTTTTCATCGGAGTCCTCCTCGACACGAAACTTCCCTTTCGGGCTTGTTTTCATTGTCACCCACCATGGACGTCTTTCATGAGTATCCGATGCATAAGGAATGTAGACTACTTGAATTGCTTGGCATGCCAATACGTACGGCTCAAAACTTTTTAGCCGAGATGTGTGTTTCACCTCTACTATTCCATGTTTTTTGTCCTTTTTTACCCCGGTTGTTATGTCAAACCAAATACACCTAAAGAGAGCAACCTAGTTGTCTCCATCATAATTTAGCTCAATTACCTCTTGGAGAATTCCGTAGAAGTCGTGTTGCTCGCCATTTTCATCAAACTCTCCGTTGATGCAAACACCGCTACTCTTTGTTGCCTTGTTTTGCCCATACTTTTCGGTGTGAAATCGATACCCGTTGATGTCGTACACTTCGTAAGAGCTTGCGATTTTAGATGGCTTGAGTCCTGCCTTTCGGATATATTTATCACAATCATCATCAGAGAGTACCTTTGTTCGTAACCAATCTCCGTAACTCTCTTGACGAACTTTGTCCAAATCTTGCAGTCTTGTACCACTGTTGAGCATGCATGTATCGAACTCCTTACAAATTCCAATAATTATACAAAAATAAGATTTCGATAGTTTTGACCAGCATGAAAGTCTTTGAAGTTTCCCAATATTGTGCCAATATATAAAGCATTACATGCCAAGCATCGATATACAAAATTTCCCATTTATATGAATTTTGGTGATTTTAAATTGATTTTTAAATCCCAGCTGGTGAACACGAAAAACTGGGTCAAAGAATGGGAGCTGGCATGTGAACTGCCCCTCACAAATCCCTCAATTACACATATCTACAGGCCTTAATATTTAAAAAAAAAAATTTGGCACAGAGTACATGAGGTGACCATCATTTCTACACAGAGAACTAAAAATATGGTTAAGCTAATTGCTCACAATAATTTTATAAAGGTCAGCTGTCCAGAATTATCAAAACAATCAGCACTAGTCAAACTCTAAGCCAAACTCAAACAAAAAAAGTGATAAACCAACTGGAATAATTTAAATATGTGTGTAAATGTCTCATGGACAGTATACTACATGATTTTAATATGGTTATGACACCGACTTTGGCCATTGGTTATTTTCCAAATTAAAACATATAGCTAGATAATTAAGATTGTACCTTTCATAATTGTCATGAATCTCGGAACAGTTGTGAAGGACATAGTAGTGTGCTGCTTTATAGTCCTTATCATCAAGAACAATTCGATTTTCCTTTCCAAGGGGCCGACCCGGATTATCAAATATCGATAGTCCTCCTTGCGAAGGGTTACTCCTTGTAACTCGTTGTTTGCCATTTTCGAGGTTTTTCTTCAAAATAATGTGAGCAAAAGATATATATCTCTTTAACAATTGTAGCCTCGACGATTGAACCCTCGACACGTGCCTTGTTCGTCACTCTCAACCTTTGTTCTTTGTTATGCCTATAATTTCAAGAGTCGATACGGTAGTTAGATAGATATACTATTATGGGTTCGATATAACAACCAACTTGTAAGCGAAGTGTTTCATTATGTATTTAAACATTTTTGGGAAATATAGCAAACCTTTCACATGGGTACATCCATCAGGACCCTACCGGACCACCCATTCTAGCCTCGTGTGCTACATGCACCACAAGATGCTCTATTGAATCGAAAAAACTTCGCGGGAATTTTTTTTCCATTTTGCAAAGTGTGACGACAATATCATTTTCTAATTGGTCGATACAAGATGGTAAAAGCTCATTGGCACATATCTCTCTAAAGAAACTTGAAATCTCGCATAGAACATCCCACACTTCATCCGGAACAAAGTCTCGAAATGCGACGGTAAGTAGGCGCTCCATGAACACATGCAAATCATGGCTCTTTAACCCAATTAGGGTGTTTGTTGTGAGGTTAACACACCTTGACCAATTCGATGCGTACCCATCGGGAAACTTCACTATCTCCTTGAGCCATGTCAAAACCTTCTGCTTTTGTTCTAGAGTAAGTGCGAAGGGAGCCTTTGGTTTACGCATCTTTCCTGGGTGTCGAGGGTCCGGGTTAGGTGTTGATTGTCACGATCGCAAAGGAGAGCCAAATCTTTCCTTGATTTTTCATTATCCTTGGTTTTGCCACATATGCTTAAGAGCGTGTAAATCAAATTATCCACGAAATTCTTCTCAAAATGCATAATGTCAATGTTGTGAGGCAAAAGATTGTATTTCCAATATGGTAATCTCCAAAATATACTCTTCTTTTGCCAATGGTGGGTATCGGCATAACCACGAATTTGGTTTAATTTCTTAGTTCTACCCCCATTCAATCTCATCTAGTTGGCTCACTTCCTCGAGCATCTCCTCGCCCGTTTTGTGGGCGCGTGGCCCACCGTATTCGGCTCTTCCCTTAATGAAATTTTTCTTATCTCGACGAAATGGGTGACCCGGAGGCAAGAAACATCTATGACAGTCAAACCAACTTGCTTTCCCACCATGCACTAGTCGAAAGGCCTTTGTTGCACCTTGACAATAATAACACCCCAATCGTCCATGTGTACCCCACCCACATAGCATCTCATAAGCTGGATAATCACTCACCGTCCAAATAAGTGATGCATGCATCTTGAAATTCTCCTTTCTAGATTCATCCAATGTCATGTCTCCAATCGACCACAATTTATTCACTCGTCAATTAAAGGTTCAAGAAGGATGTCAATGTCCCGACCCGGATGCTTTGGTCCGGGGATGACTAGCGTGAGGAACATGGTATCTTCTTTCATTAACATCCCCGGTGGTGGTTATATGGAAAGACAAACACTTGCCAACATGAATATGGAGATGCACTCGAGTTGAAAGGCATGAATCAATCTGTCGTAATACCAAAATTACATTTCTCACCTCTTTCGCGAAATCCGAATACTTGGCCGCGAAATGCTTCCAAGCCTCACCATCAGCCGAGTGGCACTATAATCCCGGGTTTGTCACGCTTATCCTCCTTGTGCCATCTCATATTTTCCGCATTTGGTTCGGTCAAGTACATCATTTGCAATCTTGGAGTGATGGGTAGGTAACGAAGTATCTTTCGTGGAACGGGTTTTGCCTTTGTATTATGTCCCGGTGGCTTATATCTCGGTTCTCCACATACATCACAACTTGTCTTGTTCTTGTTCGTATCGTTGTAATAAAGCATGTAAAAGTTTGGACATACGTCTATTTTCACATGTTTCATGCTCAACCCATCGATCAATCGCTTCAATTGGTAGAAATTATCCGGCATTTGAGAGCTAGGAGGAAGCATGCTCTTAATGAGACCCATCATCCCATCATAGCTTGCACAACTAGAGTTATGGTTGCATGACAAGTATATGGCATATGAGCTGGGGTGGACACTTCGCTACCCTAACTGCACCTGACTTCGCCCTTGAATATAATAATAAATATATATAAAAAAAAAGATATAAGAGAATATTAAATAAAATCGACAATAACATTTTAGTGCTTGTAAAACCAACATAAAAAAAGCTAGACACTTGTTGATAATTTAGCATCCATGATATATATCGCCTTGTCCTCAATAAATTTAACACTTATCAACTTAATTGAATAAGATCCTCACATTCATCTCCTTCAAAGCTAGCGTCAAGCATCCAGCGACTTAAATAAAATCAATTTGGCATGCTGAAATATATTAAGCACGAATTTTAAGGAAATTTTTCTCCATCAAGGTGCTGGAAAGACAGAATTATCAATTATGTTCTGTATCCCACTGCCTACAATGCAGGTCGAAGAATTAATGACAAAAAATTGGCTGTTGTAGTTTTCAATTTGAATATAATTAATTATATTCACCTTAGTACAAATAAAAAAAAAAAAAAAAACCGAACTAGAACAAGTTACTTTATTTTTTTGGTAGAGTAAGACTTCTCCATGATTAATTTTTCTGTATCTGTCACGTTGTCAGGTGTGTTTATGTTGAAAGTTATGAAAAGGCCATTGTGTCGGAAAATATGGCATTCAAAAAAATAATATTGGTTTACTAGTTTTGGAGGGGCCATAGTCGGAAAACAGGGACAGGCACTCTTAATTGTTGCACCGACAAAGCACGTTGCGTCGTTTTTCCTCTCCAATTATTTATTCAGGTGTAGGGCCCAATGGGCTAGAAGACAAAGCAAACAGGCCCAGCACGATAATCTCATCCGTTCAGAGATAAGCTCGAAGTGTTCGATCATCTAAATCTGCTAACTAACGGCTGAGGACATGCGCGTGCACTGCTGCTCGTTGTCCTTGTGCATTTAGTAAGGTAGTGAAATAAGAAAGGTTGTAAATGAAGGTGGGTAGAAATTTAAGCAAAATTGTTCAGGCCATGGCCGACATGGCTTGTCAGGACACTTACTCGGACTCAGCAATCCATAGACGCAACAAAACAAGGTATCGCTTACACTTTATTCTCCCGCTTGGATCTCAATTCCCTTTATTGGTTTTTTTTATTATACATGGATATCTCTTTTACAAATCCCACAGAATCTTATATTTATTAGTTGAGGAAAAAGGAGCTAGCCACTAATGAAGTAGGGTGCAAACGGATTGGATACGGATTAGATACTGATAAAATTATTTTTGTATCTCCTTTTATTTTTCAAATACGGATCATATAATAGACAGATGCTGATAGGATATTAACAGATACGGATTGGATATCCGTAAATATATAGAATTTTTCATAATATATTAAACTATATGGAATATATCTACTATTTAGATACGGATAATTATAATTTAAAATCATATTTATATTTGAATCCATACGGATATTCAGATACAAATATTCGTATCTAATATTTGAATGTGGATCCGGATACAAACGAATAATATCCGATCTGTTTGCATTCCTACGGGAAGTAAGGTAGTCATAATATAGTTTTAGGGGGAATTTTTTGTATACTCGTCAAAATTTTCACAATTACGTATTAAATTTATATATCATATTGAGCCTTCTATTTTTTTTTAAACTCACAGATTTATCAAATTTATTGACTTCTCTAGTAATATTCATGAGAAATCTATAAAGTATTCAATTTATTCTTATAAAAAAATGAAAAATATGTAAATGTTTAAGAGAAATATTAAGTCTTCTAATTTTTTTAGTTTTGAGATCAAATTGTTCATTTTCTTAATGACGTACACACAAATATATATCTAAATGTCATTGTGTATGCATTACAATTACATAAATGAACCATTTATCCTCTTAGAAACTGATCATTTATAAGATGGAATCTTCTTATACATACTACATATTTTATTTTTTAATAAATAATATATAGGTACTTATAAATTTAAAATGTTTTTTTAGAAAATTCAATAAATTAACAAATTTGTAAGTTTTTTAAAATTTAGAAAGATATATATGATACTATAAATTTAGAGGGGCGCAAAATACTCTATTTTTGATGTTTTTGAGAGACATACATTAAACTCCCTCATATTTTTTTGTGCAATAATCATTTACGAATTCACCCATAAATACCCTCATATTTTTTGTACTTTGTTTTCTCTTTCACATGAGATCCATATTGAAATATTTTTTTTATTAGCTATTAGGTTTACAGACTTGAAATTAACACTTTATATAGAGTTGTGTAACAAGGTTTAAAACTTGAAATATTTAACTTAATTATTAGTTTGATGCAACTACGTACTTGAAAAAACACTTTACAGAGTTGTATAGCAAGGTTACAGACTTGAAAGCTTGAATTTAAATAATTCAATGCAACAATTAGCGCCAGATCTAAAAAGATAAAATTCATAAATTTTTTGTTAGAGTTACAAACTTGAAAACAATATATACTTTACAGAGTTGCATAACAAGATTTACAAACTTGAAATCTTAGATTTAAATAATTAGATGCAGCAGCTAGCGTCATATCTAAAAAGAAATTTAAATTACTTGTTTGGTTTACATAATTGAAATCAAACACTTTACGGACCCTGATGAGCAAAGTTTACCGACTAAAAGTAGGGATTTAAAGACGTTCTAGGCGATGATCCAACACTAGCGAATTTATAGAAAATCAAAAGTGGATAGTTGGGGGATTTGCCTAGGGATTGAGCATGGGGGGCACTTAGCAAGTCTCTTTTGATCAAATCAAAAGGTATTTTGATGACTATTGCTCAATGAGTCCGAATCTGCTGCGATCCCTCTCGGATCGCAGGAGCCTGAAATTCTGAGATCAACGGTTCAAATTTTCTGTGTGCGGATCTCGGAACGTTCTCAGAAAGTAAATTTTCATGCACGCATCTCAAGAAAGACTAACAGTTAAGATCGGATCGCAGGGTCCTGCGATCCCCCGAGAATTACAGCAGATTTATTTTCATTGGTCAATACGTGCTCGAGTATTACAATAATTCATATTTGGCCAATTGCAGCAATAATTAATGTACACTTCCTTATTCAATTTTTGTTTTGCAAAATCTTAATTAAAAATATTTAGAAATTGACTAGGAAATCATAGATTGGAGGCTACATATAATCTTTTTAATAATTTTTAGTAACTTCCCCTTTTAGTAAAAATTCTAATTTTTGCTGTTTAAAATTTTATAAAACAAGGTTTTAATTCGAATCGCTTTAATTCATATACATGAATAAAATTTGAAGCTTCATGCATATATGCATTGTGAAAACTTGCAAATAAAATTGGGTGTTTTCTTCGTAAAACAAGGATTTTATTTGGCAATGAAATCATCCGTTGAGTTGCAGTTACATAAGATAAAGCTAATGTTATTATGAGTATACTATGGTAACATTTTGATCATATATGTTAAAAATGACACAATATATAAATGGGTCCTGCGCAATGAGCGGCATCAACTCTAATTAATATGGATAACTAGTCTTTGATCTAGTAACAACGGAAATACTCTCAGTATGAAAGATTATAGATTTGAGATTTCAATGAATTGAAATCAAATGGAGGGTTGGGAGTTTTGGATTTGACTTGTCAAATGAGGCAGTTCTGGTCAAATAGATCTAGATATTGGAAACCAAGCTAGAGGGACTATGGGCATCCACACTCCTCAAATTGCATGGCATCTCGGCGGCATCACAAATCGACATAGCTATTGATGGCATCTTTCTTTGAAGGACCTGGCCCGACTGTTGCCATTCTACATATGCTCAGTCGAATAGGTTAATGGACTGGAATGGCAATGGACCCCCTCCAACGTCTTCACGTGCACTTTGGCATACCAAACAATGCACCAGCTAGGCATTCTATCGGCTAACAAAGGTCAAAATTCCCATGGAGAATGAAAATTCCCATAAAGATCAAAATTTTATCTGGCTTATGAGGACGAACAAAAATACTGACGCATGAGGTCTTATTGTTCAGGGTGCAATGTCCCTACGGGTTGTCATCTTTGTCAACATACGGACACCGAAACAAGGGACCACATTATGTGGAATTGTCATTTTGCTAAAGTTTTCTGAAGAGGGGTTGCTAATGCATTTCAACGCGGCCTTGCCAAATGGGACCTCCATTAAAAAAGCTTGGAAATTGTTCATTCATGGAGAGTCAACGAGAGATAATGCGCGAAGGAACACAATTTGGGCGGCAAGCACATGGTAGCTGTGGAGAGAGAGGAATCGACATCTCTTCTCTAATAAGCGCAAAACAGTCCAGATCTTGACTAATGATACAGCTATGGATATCTATTTGGTCACAGTCTGGGTAAGGGAGGTCCAAACCATGCGGGGGTCTACTGCTCCCTCTTAGTGGCAATTGCCGCTAGTTAGTTTATTCGATCTTATTGTAAAATTAGAGAGTTAGAACTTTGTAAATAACTTTTGATCTTTGTGACGTCTTAATATATATTCGTTGACAACTTGTCGTCACCATAAAAAAAAAAAATTTCAATGAAGAAATCATTTGTGAATGTTAAATAGTTGGATGACATACTAAAAAAATTCTAATCAATTTGTTATCACCCTACTATAGGTCCATTATAGTAATTTTTCATTTAACTACTAAATCGTAGGAAATCTAAAACTGTAGTAAAATTATTAAATATTTTTCATAATGTAATAATAAAATACTGATACATAGTTAATAATTATCTAAGGTCACGAATAATCAGTCCAATAGTACTATAGAAGAAAAACGCATAGTGGTTGATATAAGATTTTTATTAATATAATATATATATATATAATATATATAGGAGGGTTCAAATGCACCATAATTTTTGTGCTCCAATAAGCTCCACATCCTTTATCTCTATTTTCAAAGTCCGAACAGTCGATCTGAACCGCTCAACATGATCTTCATAATAAAATATGTTTGGAGACCAAATTTTATATTTTTTAGAATTTTTTTACTATTTTTTTAGATAGGTACAATATCACTTTATTGGATGGTTCAGAATCTCCTTAAAAAAGTAATTTTGTATCTATCTAAAGAATAGTAAAAAATTTCTAAAAAATATACAATTTGGTATCCAAGCATATTTTATTATGAAGATCATGTTGAGCGGTTCAGATCGACTGTTTGCACTTTGAAAATGGAGATAAAAGATGTGGAGCATATTGGAGCACAAAAATAATGGTGCATTTGAACCCTCCTCATGTATATTTATATATATATATATAGAGAGAGAGAGAGAGAGAGAGAGAGAGAGTGGGGCTAATATCAAAACGTTTGTTTCTAGCCCTTTGGTGCTACCAAGTTGTTTTCTGATTTTCAAAGTTCAAATAGTTAATCCAAACCGTTAGATGTTCAATCTATATTAAAATGTGCTTGGAGACCAAATTTTACATTTTCTGGAATTTTTTTACTATTTATTAAGATGGTTTGAAAATCATTGTTTTGAAGTATTTTTCAGCACCATTGAAAACAGCGATTTTCAAACCATATTAATAAATAGTAAAAAAATTCCAAAAAATATAAAATTTGGTCTCCAAGTACATTTTAATATAGATTGAACATCTAACGGTTTGGATCGACTGTTTGAACTAATGAAATTAGAAAACAACTTGGTAGCACCAAAAGGCTAGAAACAAACATTTTGATATTAGCCCCTCTCTCTCTATATGTATGTGATTCGTCCTCAACAGAGATCCGTGCATTTTTCATTTCATGTTGACCACAGAGATATAATAACGTCTAAATCTATGTCCCTTCAGTCTATATTTTGTTTGATTTTATATTTCTTATTAAGATCATTAATTGCCACTAATTAATGGTTTAGAAGAGAATATTTTATTTATGTAAGCTGTCATGAAGCACAGTCTACAGCACTATAGCAATATATAATTAAATAACATTAAAATGATGTTGGAATGCACAGAGACCATTTAAAATAAAATCAGATTGCTGGTTGTTATTTAAAATATTGGTATTGAGAGAAATAT
>JAJGRW010001505.1:0-24394 GCA_025461045.1 Carex parvula
TTTACGAAGGTCCAGGCCGATTTCAGTTTCGTTCAACTCGAATTTTGGTTAGGCTCATTTTTAGCCATTATATTTTCTAGGTACATTTGGACGTGGCAGAGAACAGTGTTAATTCGGATTAGCGACTATTCCAACTATTTCTATATTTGTATGGTTTGAGTTAACAAAAAGAACTATCCTTTGTTTGTGTCTTTTATGGATTACCATGCTATTCTACTAACCCAATCAAAAATTTAGGTTAGCTCACTATTCTCACTAACCCAAGTTTTCATCCAAACACACTCAGACTAGATATTATGCATAGCGCATATTGGTCCACGCTATGAACTCAAATTTTCAGTTTGAAAGTCGTAACAGTCACCGAACCGTTCAACATGGTCTCCATAGAAATATGTATTTGTAAACTAAATTTTATATTTTTTTTAGAAATTGTTTACTATTTTTTTAGATAGGTAGAAAATCTGTGGATAGTAATTTTCTATTCATCTAAAAAGATAGTAAACAATTATAAAAAATGTAAAATTTAGTTTACAAGTACATATTCACATGGAGATCATATTAAATGGTTCAGATCAACTATTAGAATTTTACAAATAAAAATATTGATACGTAGTATGGACCAATCTGTGCTATGCATAGTACAATAGCCTCACTCATTTTCTAATATATTCCTTTAAGATGTCCAGACCTGAACAATTATTACCTCTAATATATTCCTTTAAGATGTCCAGACCTGAACAATTATTACCTCAGTTCCGAAACAAAGAGGAGATAAAATCGAATAACAATAAAATTGCAGAATAAATAAGCAAATATATCAACCAATGCTCAGCTAAAAATTGGATAGTATATGCATAAACGAAAAGTTCGAGGCATTTGATCATCTTACGAGTGGAACCACAAGTCTACCTCGATTGCATATTCAGAGCATAAAATCAGACACAATTTATCCATTCCAAACTGAATACTTCATAAACAAACTCTACTGACATCATGAACAACCCTGTCCAATGAAGGAAAAGTCAATTCCATTTTCGATTGCACAAGGACCGTCAACTGAATAACAATATGTATCGACAGAAACATTATATCCTTTTGGATTTGGGCAACATTGTTGTGATTCAAGTCCTCAATAACTGCTTTATGTACTATATAGAGATATGGTAAATATAGCATAGCTAATAGCAAAGGCTAATTGCTACTAGGGATTAGATGGTAAATATAGCATAGCTAATTTTCATTATTGTCATTCAAGTTCTTGAATAGCAAACCCAAAGTGCTTCTGAATTGTCTATGAAAGAAATGATAATTCACTCCTCGATATTAATTAACCATCTTACTTTTACTTCACTACTAATGAAAATTAACACTTTGACAAACATGATTTCACATGTTAAATACACACTTCAGCATTTTAAGATTCTCGATCCAATTCTACAATTGAAAATAATTAAAGTCTGACAAAATATGATTGCAGAATCTTGCCAGCAAAGCCACAGCCAATATATGATGCACAATTGCACATCAGAAGATATTCCACACAATTAATTAAACTATATTAATGTTACAATCACACAGCAGAAAATTGTACTAATAAACAACCAAATTTAAATCTCAATAAAAATTGGAAAAGAAAAAAAAAACTCAAGCAGCCTGTTGCAAACTGCAAGCTGCAATTGAATCAAGAAGCCAAGTATGGGCTACAGCTCTTGAACCGGTGGCAGCTGCTAATTCTTCAGCCTCAATCTTTCTCTTATTAATTGCCTCATTCAGGCCTTCTCGGTTGCTTCCCTGTGGAGGCTCGGTGCTATAGACAACAAAAGATGAGCTTGAGAGGTTTGCTTTATCAATGATGGTACCACCGGCAGCTACAATCAGTTCTTCTAGGTAGCCTTTGTAGTATGGCAAGAAGCGTCCACTGAAATGGAAAGATAACTCTGCAAACAGCTTCGGTGCCTGTCGTATAGTTAAAAAATAAAATTAATAACTTTCCGGCTTTGAAGTATATCCTAGAAAGGATACAATATTCCACGTGACTCTAAAACATGGAAAGTTGCATATGCCAGTTCTGTTAATGCTAATTTATTTTTAGATACCCAAAATACCCCTTTTCTGCCTATTTAAATCCAGATGAAATAATAAGGGCCAGTTTTGGAATATTCGAGCATAGCAATAATATAGTAAGGTATAAATGATATTTTTTTTTTCATTATGTGCAAAAATGAGGTGCTTCCCTTGTTTTGTTGAGTACGGAAAATTTTGTTTCTTTTAACAGGCACTCCATGATTTTTTTTTAAATAGGCACAAGCCTTTCCATTGAATAAAAGAAAGTCACTTACAAAAAGAAATTAAAAAACTACCCCTATAATAGAAAACCCTGATGCCATTAAGTGGTCTCAACGCACACACCCGAACAGGCACTCCATGATTACATATTCAGGGTTATGCATGACGCTGACTCTTTCCAAAAGCAAAGCTAATTCATAATTCAACCACTGGCTACAAATATAGTTTCACAATTCCACTTATACATGGAAATTTCAATGAAATCTTTTGAACAGAAAATCCATCTGATGACCATCTAGTGGCTATTGAAAACAAATCAAATCAGATGACTCTAAATCTTTTCTTTTTCAGAATTGCTTTCGCAATCAATGTTTTCGAGATTAACTAACCAATTGAGCTAGAAGTCTATAACAGATTTTCTTTTAATTAAGAAAAAGTATTTTCTGCTTGTTATTTCTCAATGGCACAACATTTATCGGTCCATGTTTTCTTTATTTTTTATCTGGCAGAGAGAGAGAGAGACAGACCTTTTGCATGGCTCTAAGTCTACCAGTCTTAGGCCCATCAAAGGCTCCATAGACATCATGGCTGATCTCAAAAGGCTCTTCAGAAACAGGATGCCCAGCCTCCACACACGCTTTCAGCCCTTCAATTTATAAAACATCACATCAAAATAAATTCAACAAACTATTGCAAAAGACACTAGGAAATGGCACTTACAATCCACACCAACAATCCACTTCCCACCCAAAATTGCCATGAGCACCTTAAGTGATCTGCCACACCCACCCTGCTCATCCGTAGCAGAAATTACATGTGTCACATTAGATTTCCAGTTGTTTGTCACCTCCACACCAGTAATATTACCAAATTCCTCTAATATTTCCTGTGAACAAAAAGACCGAAACTTAACTAATCTGAATAATGTGAGGTTGATATGATATTGCAATATAAACTACCTTCTGTTCGTCGGAGAGAGCAGACCCGCATAACAACCATTCTCTTGTCAAAGTATGTGAGGTTATCCAGCACTCACCTCTTTGATTCATCACAGATGATGTTAAGTCACCGGTCAAAGAATTGGGAGATCTGATAAATTAAGACATTATCAATAAATAATACATTAAACAGGCACAGCTCAAGTACTTTAGGTTGCAAGAAACATACCCAGCACGCTTTGCCTTTTTGGCTTTTGACTTGGATCTATCACATGGCAGCTTCTTTGAGGAATGGACGGGGCAAAGTAGAAGAAAGTTTACCTTGAAAAAATGAAAAAAAAAAATAGTGACATCAGCTTAAGAAATTCCAGAGCTAGATTCCATCAATACAAAACAACAATAACAAAAATTAATTGTACCATGTCCCAGCGGCAGCCAGGTGTCTCATGGGCACACAGGAAATGATAGCTCCTTCTACAACTCTTGGAGTAGCAGCCAAGTGCAGCACCTTTCAACCCGCATTTAATACATTTAATTTTGGAAGCTCGCATCATCTCCTCCTCTACATTCATTGCATTATCACCCTCAAAATACGCTTGAGGAGCCCTGTTTTAGGAAAAGCTTGTCTTTAATAAAAATTACACAATAGCTAGAAGTTTTATTTGCATTTATTATATAAGATAGCTTACCATTCAATGCATTTATCATGAGCATGGAGGGTACTAGGAAGCAAGGTTCTGTTATCATTTACTGGCGCTCCATCAAGATAATGTGATAGTGGGCCAGTAACCTGGTATATTCCATTATGGTAAATATCTATACTTTTTTAACATAATAATCCAAATAAAAAGAAAAGTGCTTTAGTGGAGTATTGTACCTCACTAGACTTGAATGAATGGCAAAATCCACATTCAGCAATACTAGGGTTGACTTGATCACCTGCTTCCAATTCATTTAAATCAATAAATCTTATGAAATATAACCAGTATATTTTTTTCTAAATAGAATGCAAAAATAGTATATTATAGGACATTACCATTACTTATTTCATTGTAGGGATTTCCAGTCATCTTTAGTTTCTTTGGCTCTCTGATACTGTTATCATTATTTTGGACTGCTCCAGTTTTTGCATCTCTCTTTGTTGGTCCTTTCAGTACCTAATTGATTACAAGAACAGATTGATAAGAGAAGTCATTCAACAACAATATAAACGGGATTGCAGTATTCAAAGCATATTATTTTTGGGAAATATAACTTCTTTTTGGCATCATTGGAGCAGTAAACAGTGTTTGTATTATGTATTCATGTACAGCAGTGACAATCATTATATCATTATATCCTTGTTTTCCAACATACAGATATGTACCATCTAGTATGATAAACCTATTCTTACCAGGATTGATCTTATGCAAGGGATTTCCTCAATAAAAGATGCTTCAAATTATAGAAATTAATTCCCTCAATTGTTTTACTAGATAGAATCAGACTTACTGGTGCGCTATGCACATCATAGCTGTCGCTATCAATGTTCCTTGCGTCATCTGATAATGGGGGCCCACAATGCCCCTTCTTCTCAATGCATGTAGTCATATCAGCTCTACAGGCTCCCTTCTTGCAAGCCTCTGTGTCTAGGTTGGATTTATCGAACTTGTTTGATACAATTGCATTAGCACGTGCATCTGGAAACCCTAACTTTGACCCAATTATGCTATATAATTGTTGCTGCTCACATTCAAAATTATACATCTTATTTTCATTTCCCGATGCGTCTGGGCTTCCACTACCCCCTGAAGGTGTCTTTGTATCTGAATTATAATATAGACATTATAATATAAACATAAGTGGATAAATATTGTTCATGCCACCTTATATGTATGTTTACATACCAGAAATGTCCACTTGCTGCTCTCTTGGCATGAGAATACTGCTGACAGTAGAACTAAGACTTCTGTAGATAGTAACCACTGCCTCGATCTGAGTAGCCGGTTTAAGATCTGTGAAAATTCCCCGATAACTTTTTAATCGGCTGAGTTCTTTATCAAGTAAAGTTGCTAGAGCAATATTAATGCACCCAGTGTGGTTATGTAGACAGAATTACCTTGATACCGGAATGTAACTTTACAAAGCGGACAGCCATAACCATTAATTGAAGTCATAGCACAATGACTGCAGTTAAAATTCAAAAACCAGAAGCTAAATCAGGAATAAATTATGTAACAAGAGATGATGGATAAACAGGTCTTTATGTCAGTTCAAGGAAATCACCTGCATGATACATGATTGCATGGCAAGAAGGTAGGGAGGCTCAGTAGCTTTAAACTGCAGGAAGGAAAATGTTTAGTGATGCAATTAATTGGAGATCTGAGATGTTAGTGCAAAAAAGGCAAGGAAACAAGTTTCTTAATAAAAGTTCCCAATTTCAATAATAATGCTAAAAGTTCCCAAATTCTACAGTCCTACCACTAAATAAAACTTACAAGCAGCAGTATTTACGGAATCAAAAAACTATAATCAGTCTAAACAATACTTTACTAGATCATGACATCTTGTCATCTTTTACAAATCGTCAGCACAAGACAAGACAGATAAGTACAAATCTAAGGAGACGTATCCATATCATCAAACACTTCATATTCAAGCAACACGGTAGAATATTTTGAGCCAGAGAGGAAAAAGAAATGATAATTGATTAAATCCAACTGCATTCAGGCTCACATTTAGGAAAAATTTGCTCGAGCAACAACAATAGACCTGTATCAAAGCAAAACTAGCCACAAAATTCTTTCTAGTTAATTTGCCTATTATATAGAGTTCCAACCCGACTGAATCAATTTCAGACAACCTTTAACAAATTGCTCAACATATAGCTCGCATCTGGTATGACTAACAAAAAGTAATTCTTAGAAACGAGCAATTTATCCAGGAAACTGAAACAACCAAACTAAAGAACTAGCTGCCGCAGAGAAAATAGAGAAGTACCACATGGGGCAAGTGAGCTCAAGCTCCATTTTCTGGAGATTGAGCACCAGAGGATTCAACGACCTTCTCAAATTCTCCATCTCTCCCGTTTTCTCTCCCTCCTACCTCTTTTGATTAAACACTTGATCTCTCTCTTTTGAAACTCTTTCTCTCTACAAAATGGCTGCTTCCTTGGACGGCTTTATTGCAAAATGATATATTTGCCTAGGCGGGAAGCGGCAGGATTGACACGAAAATTTTAGTGGATTCATTGAAACTCTAATGGCGCCAGTTAATATTGGGCTGATTGCGAGAATTCGAGACCCGCCAAATCGAATTTTCTTATATTTAGCGCGGGAGTTTCCAATTTTTCACTCGTACGTCGCACTATGAATTCCTCATCCGCGCACGTGCCACCTGTATTGTTCTATTGACTGGGGGTAGGTCACGTGCCCATAGCATATAAAGGCCAATAATGAAGCCCAGTAAATCTTGAAAATAATTACTCAACCATAAGCACTACTGGGTGTAGGTCACGTGCCCATAGTATATCAAGGCCCACAATGAAGAAGCCCAATAAATCTTGAAAAGGATTACTCCACTAAGCCCGCTGAATCAGAATCAGCCCAACCTTTCACCGACTCCCCCTCTTTAGACCAGGGATGATATAAGTTTTCACGCTTGCCTGACCTGTGACCTCGCCCAGGTGCCGTTCGCAATCTTGGATTTGAGCCTCTTGGGCTCTTAGTACCCTAACAAGTCTTAAATATATCAAACAAATATTTCTTTATAAAGCAAAGACTACTTTCTTAACTTTTTTTTTGCCTGTTTATCTTAAGCTTGTTCGAATTCTTCAGCGATAGTTCTATTTTTTGTTTAATTTAAAGTCCTTTTAAGGACATTACTCTTCAAATTTATTGTCGAACGAGATCTTCTTAGTGCAACTTAGAGTAAAGCTAGTGTGTGCTAGAGCTCACTAAGAGAATTCGGTGAGCATAACTCCAAAATCTATCAAATTTGTTTTAAACGATGAATCCAAACTGTTAACAACAATTTGCTCACGAGTGATGCGTATACATACTAAATTTTGAAAAAAAAATAATTAATTTAGTACAGAGTCAAGCATCAAATAATGAATAAATGCATTAAAATAACTTCGTGCAACTTCATATGTTTTTGCCACTCAACTTTATACTAAATAAGTTCAAAATTTTCAAAATTTTACATGTACACACGTCACTCATAAAAATAGATCGGTTTCAATAATTTAGAATCGTTGTTTGATGTTAATCCGATAAACTTTAAATTTATACTTACCAAAAATTTTGATGAGCATAGAGCACGCTAAGTTTGCTCAACTTATTTAATCTGCACGTCCTAACCGAACGAGCTACAGGAGCTTTATTTAAGTCTTGTTATTGTCAAATTATCAATGTTTACTTGTTTAGATTGTGAAAATGTAGACATTACGAGACTTCGACAAGTGAAGTTGGCAATGGTTCCTTCAGTGTCTAGACTCTAAAGTGATACTTCTCAGAGCATCTACATCTCTGAAACTCTTAGAGTTTCTAAATAACGTTAACTGCTTTTAAGAAATTATAGACTCTAGAGTTTCTAAATGTTTACATCCCTGAAACTAATTTTAGAGTTTCTAATAAGCCACATCATCAGTAAATTAAAATTGATAAGCCACATCAGCAGCAAATTAAACTAATTTTAACAAATACAGGCCAATGGGTTTGCCACGTCAGAGTTTATAAACGATTTCTTAATAAGAAATTATTGAGCAAAATTGCTAAATAAGAAATCCATCTACACTCCTGAACTGGTTTAGCAACTGCCATGTCAAATTAGAAACTCTAATAGTTTCAGGAATGCAGATGCCTCAGTATTCTTTTGTTACTGGTATTTTTTTTGAGAAAAATTAAAAATCATTCTCATATTTAATTGATAACTGCGATTATAAAAGTTTTTATAGTTGCATGCCTAAATAAACACAAGGAGCTCAAACATATTTGAGCTTAAAAAAAAAATCTTTTATTACTGATGTTATTATTCAGTAATTGTTACTGGTCTTGATTTTGAAGTAGGAAGGAACATGCAGGATTCTTGTATGTAAAATTGGAAACACTTTCTTATACATAATTCTATAAATTATAATAGATCAATTCTCAAAGGTATGCAATAGACGAAATTATACCATTCATTGCAATATTTAGAAGTGTATTATTTTCATTTAATCTGATGAATGCAATGTTCAGTCTATGGAACTGTCATTTTTGCGAGTTTCATAATTTCTCTATTTCTTGTTCTCCTTCTTGAAACTGAAAGCAAAATTTATGAACATTAAAAGTATTTGTTTGTGAAATTAAACGAATAAATCGATGATATTAACAAAATATCGCGATACAACACCAAATTAGACTTCAAAAGATGTGTTTGATTGTCACTACAGACCAGGAGCAAAGTCAGTAGAACTCAACGGAAGGCACCTGCCTATCCTGATCCAATTTTTTTTCTCAAAAAAATATGTTTTTGTTTCATCATGTTTTTGCAACAAAAAGAAAATTATACAAATATGACTGTGTGTAAAATAAATATGCAATTATTTCTTACTATGAAATATTTATTCATTCCTATCCTATTTTTTTGTCTCCAGAGTCCAGACTATCTTCGCATGAATACAGGAATGTAAAGATTTCCTTGCAACATTTGTCCAGAACGCTCTGGCCAAGACCCAAAATGCTTGAAATCTAGGCTGGAAGTTGTTAGAGATTAAACAATTATAGTAGGGTAGATTATCAGACCTATAACGCTAGAACCTAAATCTTGAACTCTTAAATCACCGAAACGAATAAATGAGACTAACACAAAAACCAATTGCAAATTTACAGCTCAGCTGCTCAGGTCTATCTCTTTTATTTATTTAGACCGGAGGTTGCTATGAATCGTTTAATACTCTAGAATTATTTTTAACTTCAACGGATATACTTTGCAATAGTGTGAAACGGTAACCGGTGCAAGGAAGTTTATATAATATATTTTAAAGAGAACATATTTTTAAAATCTAAAATTAATAAAATCATAAATTTAGTGCAGTGGTATGAGTTTTCTTCTTTCTACTGAAAAACACATGTTCAATGTATAAGAATTATGACAAGCACGGACCTTTCTCGTCTCTCTACAGAAAGGAAGTAATAAGTTAACACTAATCCTTCAAAATGAAAACGTTAAAGAAAAAAAATATTATATTTATATCTTTTAAGTCCTTACCTTTCTTGAACATCTCTCCACTTCCTTTGTCAAATTTTATAAAAAATAAATACTAAAGTACATACTCAGTAGTAGCTCTTTTTGTATAAAATTTAAGATAGTGCAATATAAATCCTAGGGCCGGGTTAAAGCCTTTTTATTTAAATATTCAGTAGTAGCTAAGTGGACATTTTAAAATAATTAAGGGTACATTTTACGGTGACTCAAATAATTAGTGTGAGTGTATATAACTTTGAATTATAAATTAATCAAATTTACATTACAATTAAATAAATAAAAATTATATAATAATCAGATTTGTACTTCAATATTATTGATGAAAAACTCAGCAGAATATTCAGAAAGTGAGTTGAGTGTGGCGCAGGAAATTTTGAAAAATAACATCAGGAACTGAGACCGCAGTAAAAAGATTAAAAGTAAAAAACGATATCAGCGAAACAAAACCTTCACATCCAATGAGATGCTGCACAAGGGAATCTCACCGACACGAGGGAACGGTCAAAATCTCTACCTTGGTAATAATGGCAAGCACAGACAAACAGAGCCTAGAGATCAGAGAGATGAGACGCACCGAAATGGGTCATATTAAACCCTCCAACAAGTGTGGCTCCCACTTGTCAGATACGCACTGTATAAAGAAACAAAGCACTGAATTCAGGTGCAGCAGTAATGTCCCGTCAACGCAACTTTTCTACAGTATTAAATTTTGAAAGATTGTAGTGTACTGTATTTTTTCTTAAAAATTGAACTAAACTACAAAATTTACAAAAATAATAATTTTCTCTCCAATTATTTAACAAGGAATATAAAATTGAGCGAACACCAACAAGCACCATAACCAATAGCCAATAACCAATAAAATTCGAAACTTTTACTGAGGATAAAGCATAGAGCAGCCATAACACCTTCGCTGAAACAATATTTCATTTCCATTAAAATTTAAAATGGAAGGAGAGACTGGAAGCTGATTGGCAAAGCAATACTGAAAGCCTTTCTGACGAATGACAATTAGTTGACGGAGGTTAGATAAACTAGACTAGTTACTGTACTGAGAATAAGTTGAGAACTTCCAGTCTTCCACATATTTTTTTACAGTGCACAATACAAGTCCTCTCTGTTTTCATTAAATGCAAATATTTTAGGAGTCCACTTTCACCCACTCATAACGACCCGCCAGTGGAGCTTCGTTCACTGGATCAAAGTTATACCTAAAAAAAATTAAATCAATTTATAAGTTATGTGTACCAATAAGCCAGTATTACGAGCATGGTTAAACAATACTCTATCACCAATTTTAGCAATAGTAAAAATGGATGTGGGAAAAGAATTTAATACTTGTCCATGAAAGATTGGCATTGGTATTGCTCGACTCTAGAGAAAAACTCTTCCACCTCATAGGGAGAAGGAACATCGACTCCATGCCGAGAACTGTCCACTCTGAAGCCTGACTGAGAACGGGTGGTTGAACATGGTGTCCCGAATGATTCCCCGTCTCGGGTCCAGCTGCAAGGTGTACTCTCCCTTGTATTCCTGCATAAGCAAAAGTTAAATAAGGAACTAATTTTTGTCACCGGAGTTTAGCATATCAGTGTACTTATTGTTTTTCATATGCAATGTCTAGATTCGTTTTAGACAATGCACATTCTTGTGGCGTACGCATTTTATAGAACTTTAGAGTTCTACCGATGCAGCATGATTTATTTGAGTTTGTTACTAATCATCAGGCCAAGCAACTACATAAATTTCTTTCCCTCAGAAGTAGATATGCTATTTTTACTGTTTAGGAAACAAATTGTTTCCATTAGCAGTTCTTTTAACATAAAAGGGACTTGATTCATTAGAGAAGAGAAAGCATGTTGTCACAAGAACTTTAACCCTACTAACAACCTGGTAAATCCCAAAAAAAATTCATGTACCCGTATTGTGAGATTATCTAAATAAGACTACATATGATCATTCTTTTGTGGGCAATCTTGTTCCCTTTCATATTCTTTTACTTTCAAATAGCTCTGTGCAGGAGTTTGTTATTTTATTTCTCAAAAATAAAATAGTCCTAATTTGCTAAAGTGGAGACAAGAAAGTAGTCAAAACCAATAATTTTTGGTGGGAAAACACGCAAGTTGCATGACAAAACCACCAAAAACACAACATGAAACCCGAGAACTCTTTTCTTACTAGTTGTTTAATGGGGAAAGCATGATACAGAGATAAAGCAGTTCGCTTGTACCATGATCAAAGCATTTAGCTTTCCTTTTCTAACTTTTTTAGTTGAAACATCTTTTTATAAAAGACCCAACAAGCAATTATTTCAGAACCTCTGATAACTAGCATGAGTAGCCCCAACAAATATACTAATTGAAATCACTGCTTATTGACCCCACTTGAGAGAATAATGGCAGGATATCTGAGGTGAAATTTACTGCAACCACAACCTTTCGAAAGTTGAGAGACCGCCTTTCTATGAGGGAAACTGGTTTCTATGAGGATTACATTCTCTCTATTGCTTTGCTACTTTGCACCAACAGAAAAATTAGACTACAAACTTGCCAATGGATCAAAAGGACATTTTGAAAAAAGTAGAGAATGTCATTTTGTAAATAAATGGAATCTCTAGGGCATTTATGAAAGATTTATTCTTTTTTAGTGCAAGAGTACCAGACTAAATGATTTTTGGGCAAAAGTATTTGTGATTGGATTCTGGGAAGTTAATGGCTTATTAGTTTTGAAATGACATATCTAAAAAAGGTATGTGCTAGAAAAGATGAACTTGTTTGAGCAACTTCCAGAGCTTTTCAGATAGTAATTTTAATTTGTATTGAAAAGACAGCAGTTTTTCAGCTCTTTGTACCCTCTAATACAACATAACGCATAACGGATTAATGTTAACATTTTGATCCTCTATAACAGAAATATTCCATCAAATATTAGAAAATCAATAGAGCCCCCACCCCCCCCCCCCCCCCCCAATTTGAAATAGGAAAAACCTAGTATATAAATATAATAAAAGTCGAAATTTTGATTATTAATCTCACCTCCCACTCTTCTCTCTAGGTGAGAACGACCCAATAGAGCAAGAATTGGCAGCTGAGCCCTTCTCAGGTGAAATCAGGCCCTCTTCGCGGCACAAATTCCCCTTGCCCTTAACCAGTGGCAGGTGCTTCTCCAGTCGACGGTTCCTCAGCTCTAAGTAATCAACGGGAGAGGGGGGAGAGGCATTCGAAATGGAGGTCGACTTAGGGTTTTGCTTTTGCAAAGCTAGGGTTCGAGACCTTGTTTGCACACCAAGAGGTGTGTGAAGAGAGATCTCCATTACTGCCACTTCGCCTGAGAGCTTTCCCTTGCGCATGTACCTCCCCATGTAGAAGAAGAGGTCTCGAATTTTGCAAATTTTTAGGGTTTTGGGGGGAAAGGAAAATGAAGGAGAAGAGGGAACAGAGGCTTTGGAAGGGTTTAAAGAGAGAGGGAAACGGCGCGGCTTTGAAGGGAGTTTGTATTTGTAGAAAGCGAATCGGGTTTTAGGGTTGAAGCCCCGCAAGGCTACTTTTATATCCATGCCCTGCTATTTTTTATATTTAAAATTAGGGGGGAATTTCACGTATACCCCTGAAGAACTTCAAAATTATGTATATACTCTGCTAAACCTTAAAATTACGTATTTCCCCCTTTAAAATTACATATTTCTCCTCTAAACTTCAAAACTCACAAATTTACCCATTTTATTGTTTCTATATTAAAACTCATTCTAAATTTATAAAATACCCATTTTACCCTTTATTAAAACATGAAAAACTCATCAGACTCATTCATCTACCGTCTGAACTGATTTAAGATCAGTGCGTGCAAGATCAGCACAAATCTTAAAGTGAACTGACACAGATATTGAAGCGATATACACGAATATTAATGCCATTTGTGGGGTCAAATTGCTTTAAGATCTGTGCACGCAAGATCAGCACGAACCTTGAAGCGAACACGCACGGATATTGAATCGATGAGCACATATATTAATGCAATGCGAGCGGATCGGACGGTAGGGGAACCCTTCAGATTCAAATTTGAGTATAATGGACATTTATGCTTTTAATAAAGGATAAAATGGGTATTTTATTAATTTAGAATGAGTTTTAATATAAAAGACAATAAAATGGGTAATTTTGTGAGTTTTTGAAGTTTAGAGGGGGGATATGTAATTTCAAAATTTAGAGGGGAAATAAGTAATTTTGAAGTTTTTGAGGGGTATACTTGAAATTCCCCCTAAAATTAGTTGGTAGGTGAACTGGTGGACAGGTCACTGCGATGCAGTACCAATTATATGAATAATTAATCTGTATTAAACAGGGTCAAATTTACGAACCTGTGTAATATAAAATAAATTTGAATGAATTTAGAAACGATAAATCTAAATGGAATGAACCTACGTGTGGTAGCTAGATTGATATTGTTTATACTGCCAGAACAATTCTCTTAATAAAAAAGTGGTATGGTTAGGTTAATTATATTTCCATTGCACCTGCGTGTTCTTCCATTTGTGTTGGATTTCAAGAGATAATGTCAACTGAGTCTATCTGTCTATGCGACTTTCTGCATTTAAGGAAAGATTATTGTAGAATGCTAGACCTGACAATGATGTCCTATTGAACTTTCTGGCATTTCCAATTATTGAAGGTTTGGTTATAACTTATAAATGCTGAATGATTTGATAAGCATCACGGTGCTAATTACTCATAGCAATAGACGTGTGTGCGCGTGCGTGCGTGCGTGTCAAATCTAATGAACAGTTAAAATGTCATTCTTATATATATACTTAGAACTTTAATACAGTCATAGTTGTATTGTCATATGACAGATATATTAATACAATCTACGATGGTTCAAAAATGGTTCATTGATGGCTTAAACATAGCTAATGCATGTTCACATACTTTGAAAATGACTAATTAGTTTGAGAAAATTGCATATGATTGGTATTTACATTACATAATAATATTTTCACTTGATACTATAAATAGATTTAAATGAGCCATGCATGAGTACAAGAGTTTATAGTATAAATTATGGCTGATTATCATGAATATGTGACTTTATTAAATTTCTATACAACAGAAACTACATCCCTTTAAGGTATTAAACTCATGTGACAATTAATTTTCACATATCAATTGATTTAAGGATCTAGTTGAATTAAAAGAAGTATAGGGACCTAATTGAAATGATTAAAAGTATTAAACTCTTCCAGTCATAATTTTGACGCTTGATGATTACCTTTGCATTGGTGCATGCATCTTTGTCTCTTTGATCGTTCTTTAAACACTTCATTGGATTTTGGATATATATATAAGGCAAATTCTTCTATGCACCTAAGGACTTATTTGTAAAATGAACATATTTTCATTTTCAAAGTTCAAACAGTCGATCCGACCGTTCAACATTATCTCCATATTAAAATGTACTTGGAGGTCAAATTTTACATTTTTTTTGAATTTTTTTACTATTTATTAAGATGGGTACAAAATTCAATGGTCTGAATTTGACTAGTTTTGTAAAATACTTAATAAATAGTAAACAAATTCAAAAAATTGTAAAATTTGACCTCCAAGTACATTTTAATATGGAGATAATGTTGAACGGTCGGATCGACTGTTTGAACTTTGAAAATGAAAATATATTTATTTTACAAATAGGTCCTTAGATGTATAGAAGCATCCCTCTATATATAATATTATTTCCTTAAAACACAAATGTTTCTCAAAACTAAACACTTTATTCCGACTAGGCTTCTATTTAAAGTTGACACACTCGTGCGTCATCTTAAAGCGACTCTGACAATCTTAAAAAAATAAAATAAAAAAGTAAAAATCCTGAGTTTAAAATTCATATAAAGAGTCATTTATAAATATTGACATCTAAAATATTAGATCTTCATCTTCTCTTAAAAAATAAATAAATAAAACAAAAAAAAACAGATCACCTAAACAATACTTCTATTTTGTGTCGTATAATTATAAAAAAGCATCTTAGCTTTGATAAAGCCTAATAATTAAAATACAATTACCAATACTTTTTCTATAGTTTAAGTAGATGGTATATCAAATTTAATGCAAATAAAAATAAACAATCGTCTGTCAAGTAATTTTTAGGGAAAATTAATAGTTCAATTTGTGTATACAGGATCGACTACCAAACAATTAAAAAATTCCAATAAATTATCATTCGAAGCATACTTATAATTTTTTTTTTATTTTAATACTTTTTTTTTTCGATTTTCACTGTTGTTATATTTCTCTTCCCGTTTCAAAATTAATATTATTTAATTTTAGTGCTGTCTTGGACAGTACACCGTTGTATGTGCCCAACAATTTAAATCAGATATATTATATGAGGAGGTATCTAGTTACAATAATTTTGAGTTGAAACAAAGTTATAACAACTATTTTTTACATTTTCAAAATTTCAAATCGTCGATCCAAACTATTCAACATGATCTCCACAATAAAATGTGCTTCTGGATCACATTTTACATTTTTTTGAATTTTTTTACTATTCATTAAGTATGTTACAAAAACTAGTCAAATTTAGACTATCGAATTTTGTATCCATCTTAATAAATAGTAAAAAAATTCAAAAAAATGTAAAATTTGATCTGGAAGCACATTTTATTGTGGAGATCATGTTGAACGGTTTGGATCGACGATTTGGAATTTGAAAATGTAGAAAAAAGTTGTTGTAACTTTGTTGTAACTCAAAATTGTTGTAACTAGATCCCTCCTCGTATTATATATGAACTTTTCAGATGACATATTATAATTATGGTTTGTTTGTATATTCTAATACATTTGCGCTGTACATATGCTGTACCTTTTTATTTATCTTCAAAAAATTTATATTTAATTTATTTATTCTTTAATTCTTGCAATTTAGTCTCTCAGGTAATTAAACTCATATTTAACTTTATCTAAATTATTAAAAGACCTCAGTTTAGTTTTGAGATTAGATATACACAAGTTAAAAACATAGAATTCGGCGCACATATTCAATTACACGCTTAATGTTGAATTTCTTTTTCACTATTTTTGTTTTCTTTTTAAAGTGGTATATTGAAATAAAAAAATACACATTTTTTTGAATGAACAGTAAAAAATAATAAATTTATCAAGTCATAAAGTGTATTCAATTTTAAAATTTTGACATATATGTTATCAAATAAGAAAGTATTGATGGGTGCACGTTCCATTTTCTTAATTAGAGATATACTAAGATCTTTTAAATAATTTAATTAGAGTTAACATAACATTAATTATACGAGGGGTAAATAAAAAACGTTACAAGAATTGAGAGATAAATAAAAATAAATTTAAGTTTCTAAAGGTAAATAAGAAATTACATAAATTATGAAGGGCACATAAAATATTATTCCAAATATATAGGTTAGTTATTTTTTTCACCGACTAAATCATTGTGATGGATAAGTGTATATATGAATTAATAGCTTTTGTTGTTCAGTCACCTGTAAACATTAGTTCTCTACAAAAGAGGTGCATGTTTGACTCTCACAAAGAAATATTTAAAAGTTATTTGGTGTACCGAAACTTTCCAATTTTTTTTACAGAAAAATATGGGTCTTACCCACATTTGATTGATAAAATATAGGTACAAAATTTGTACCAAATGATGGAACTTTTTAATTAAAAAGAAGAAGTTCATGTTGTGGATAAGACTATTGACGGATTTTTTTTTTAAAACATAATTAAAAAAATTATTTTTACCAAACCAACATGATTACTTCTTTTTTTTACAAAAATCATAAGAACCGAATTGTCAATTCGGTCCGCTTGATTTTTTTTTTTTTGACGGAATTGGCAATTCGGTCCCTGTTGATTTCACAAATTTTCAGAAAGACGGCCACAGAAAATCCGAAAAAGACTCCGGACCAAATTGGCAATCCGGTCCCAACTTTTTTTTTTTAGGGTTTGCTTAATAAATAGCATTATTGTAAATTTAGTTAAGAAAACATTTACATTAACAATGTGTAATTCTTAATCACTAGGTTGTGCCAAAAACATTGAAAATGAAATAGAGAAATCAAATTTCATCTAATGTCCTATGTGGGAGATAAAAACAGGTGATCCGGCTAAAAAGACATATTTAATTGTCTTTCGGTTTCAAATTCAATTTGACCTACATTTGATATGATATATGATACACAAGTGAGAAATTCAACCAAACTCTAAAAAAAAAAAAAGTTGGGACCGAATTGCCAATTCGGTTTGAACTAAAAAAACTCTGGACCAAACTGGCAATTCGATCCCTAGGCATTACACAAACGACAACATAGTTTCCGCAGAAACTGTGAAATCAACAGGGACCAAATTGCCAATTTGGTAAAAAAAAAAAATCAAGCGGACCGAATTGGCAATTCAGTTCTTATGATTTTTGTAAAAATTAAAAAAAGTAATCATGTTGGTTTGATAAAAATATTTTTAATTATGTTTATAAAAAAATATCCTGCAAGACTGTCCGAGTGTAAGAAATATATTCAATGGTACAAAATTTGTACCTTTGATTTTACTGATCGGCATCAAAATCTGTCTGTACTCAATCGGCACAAAATTTTAAAATTGTCATGTCAATTTTGAATAATTGGAAGTGGATGAATTGTCATAATGCATCTACAACGATAAATTTGATGGTCTAGAATTTTTATGAAGAATATATTCTTGGTTTTCAAAATATTGCTTCTTTTATTGAGAAATACAGCATAAAAAAACATTGACGACAATGAAGTTCCGTGAGGACGTCAGTAGAAACCATTTATCTAGGTATCTAGTTCGTACATATTTCAGAAGGTAAATAATTTTTTTTTTCCAGGACTTTTTCAGTATGGACAAAGAATTTTGTTAACTTAAGTAAGAGTCTACCGCACATAGCCTATTTTACGAGCCGAAATTTTTATTAATACTGTTAAAAAAAAATCAAAACACCACTGAAATTGTGAAATTCGAAAAATACCAAGGCCTTTTAGCCAATCTGTAGCCCCTAAAAACCTAAATATCAGTATATTACAGTGCAATTTTGGATTTTTGGATTTTTGGGGGCCTCAACAATCTACGACTCCCCAATAATGGAACCACAGATTGACTTTGAGGCCCTGATTTTTTTCGAATTCTTCATAATTTATAATTTTTTTTTACAGTATTAATAAAAAAATTGGTTCTACGAGATATCTGATAATTAAATAATTATAACTTGTAAATGATGATTTTTAATTATTTATCTACTTACACAATGTTTGATAATGAGAAATTAATTCATTAAATATTTTAATGTATCTATCTATATAATGGTAATAAACCTAACGTGGACTTAAGCTTAATTACTAAGGTAATTCATATGACCAGCTCTTAAATATATTGAATTAGCTTTCAAACAACGAATTCAAACATAGATGTTCACATGGTTCGGTTTGTTTGGTGTTGACCAAATCAAATGTATTTGGGATAAAACAATTCGTTTGATTTCATTAAATAAATACAAAAGCTCAATTTTGATAATTAAAAAAACAACAAAGCAAAATTATTAGTAGATATTGCGTTAATGTTGTAATATTATACATGTTAGTATACAAATTATCAAGTTAAAATTTTCATATCGATTTAGTTTACATGAGCTATTTGAATTAAAGTTCGCTCTTTTTTGGTTCTGTTGATTAAATTATCCGGTCGAATTTGTTTATATTTATGCAAATCGAATAAAAAGTTTGGCTGGAAAACTTTTAATTTTATTTGTTTCGAACCGACAAATAGACACCCATAATTGACTCAATTCAATTAGTATAAATAAGTGGTCAAAAATTGATAAAATAATTAACAAGCTAAGATAAAATTTTGTTCTTCATAATTTTACCGTTCACAAACCTTTTGTTTTATTGTTATATCTTATAAAATTTATGCACATATCGGGTTTGAAGTACTGTATTTTTTATATTTACTGGACTTGAAATTCACATTTTGCTCGATAATTATTCGTTGTCTATTCATTACTCTTTGAACTTAACTGACAATAATAAAATGTATAGGACATGTACGAAATGTCTTTTCCCGATTTATATCGTACCTGACACCCCGATCCCGTGCCATGAAACTTTGAAATATATTTTATTTTTTGAAATTTGTGTCTTTGCTTCTCACGTGAATATAACACAAAAAAAGGTCATATTTATGTTTCACCTGAAGAGCGCGATGAAAATTAGTTTGTTGAAAATTTGGTGTTGTTCATAGATACAGTGAACAAATAGCCTTTTATTTTCGAATTCATTTTTCGAAATTCAAACTACACAATGCTTCTTTCATTTGATTCATTTTGTCTTGTTCTAAGTAAAAGAAATCCCTTAATATTGGTTTCCATTATATATTGGATCAAATATGGTCTGATGTTTGTTTATATCCGTTCGATTGGTGTCAAGATTCGCAGACATTTATAGTTCTAATTTTCACACAAACTTTAACGTGAATCAAGCGACTCAGATCGTACATTAGACTGAACTGATCCGATGCTCATCGGATACACCCCTCCTGGAATGAAGATGATTTAATTGAGATGGGGTGATGGTTTGATGGTCATTGGACAAAATTTAATCTAATGTCCGATCAGCCGTTCAATTCACTTATAATTTGTGCATACTTGATTCACACAAATCACAATACTGTCTGTACGAATCGTACGATTCGCAATATAGATAAAAAGATCAAACAGTTCTAACCGAATTTCAGATCAATTTAATTTGATGAGCACCAAAGCAACTCCGATTCCTCAATTGAAACATGAGTTCATACTAGGAACTAGTATTGAAATAAAGGAGAGAAAGGAGAACAGAGTTCTACTTCCACTTGATTCTTTTGGTCGGTAACAGTGAAGAACCGGTTTCACACTTGCACTTTGACCTTTTTACAGGTTACTGGTTAAGAAAGTAGCCGAGATACAATTTGAGTCTCTTTTTGAACTAATTCTTGTTTGGAATTTTGCATGTACAGTGTACACCACACCACTGCCTATTTCTTAGTTTTTATTATTTCTGGGCTTGTGATCCCAAATCTAGAGATGCCACCGTTTTATGACATTTTTAATAAAAAAATGATAATTTGTATATTTCGCAATAGGCTTCCTGAATATTTGTATTTCTCATTTTCATCCTTGTAATATTCCAAGGCCCGTTACAATTACAATATTTTTGAATTTTAGGTCTTTTTGTCAATCAGAATATATATGTGTGTGTGTGTGTGTGTGTGTGTGTGTGTGTTAAATTATAAGTTGACATTTGAATGAAAAAAAAGGACCTAGAGGGGTAAGAAATTTTGTAGACTTAAAATTTATGAAAATATCGGTATTTCTCGGGGACTGAACGAAAAATGAACATCAGGAACCGTGCGCGTCATTTATAACATTACAGCACACAAGGCAGAGAGTTTTTCTTTGTAGACAGCACCCGCCATTAAAACCGCTTTGACACAGTGATAACATCCCTTGCCTAATTCTCTCCATTCAGAACAAGATTGCACAATTTTGGCCTCCAATCTAACGCATACAACAGAGTAACAGGTGCCTCCAGTTCATCTTAATGGAGAGCAAACGTGCACTGCGTTTCCCAATGAACATTAACCGGTGACCTCCATGTTTTACTTCCGTCGTTTTAATTAACTTTTACCTGCGATGTTTCAACCCTGTTACACCTTGGCTCGTATCCCAAGGAATCAAGGAATCCAATGCCAGGTTGCCAGGGATACCTGGTACCTGATAGCTTTAATTGTTCAAAATTTTCATACTTCCTCACAAGTCACAGTTCACTGCAGATTCTGTCCTGTAACGTCATCATTACTGCCCATAACTCCGGTTCATTACTCCTGTAGTCCTGTTCATTTTTAAACATTGACTCTTGAATGGATTTTTTTTTCCCACGGTGAACAGTAACAGGTAGTTCAAAATTTTGAATTCCTATTCCCTAGCAGGCAGCCAAACAGGGCCTTATATTGCAGATAAACAAAAGTAACAAATGCTTTGGTTACTCCGACCCTGTACAAGCTTTTCTATATGGAGCAAGGTTTCAGTCAAACTGTAAATTGGTTGACATAGTGTCCATTTGTAAACAGTCCACCGGAGGGCGGAGGCCCAACTGTGACTCTGTGAGGAGTAGGGAATTCACATCCTCCCGGTACCGTAATAGGAATCTTTTACAGTTATTGGATATGGACCGTTCTTTTTAACTTGACACGAATCTCAAAGTCCAATAATATTGCCCCTGCGCTAGTCCAATCTCAATGCGGCTGAGAGTTAATCTCAAACCGTAAAGTGAAGGGAATCTTTTACAGAATGGAGAGGATACTTGTTCGAGGAGTAGGGGCCATGGACATAATTAGATGAAATTTAGTTCGATTCGTTATTTATAATTGTAAGTCAAGTAGTAGCGAATTTAGTATTTTTTTAAGATATTTTAATGAATAAAATATAAGTGTTTTGGATAAAATTAAAGCATATCAAATATCTTCTTAGATAAAGTAAAGTTAAAGTATTAAATTTGTTAACATTTGACATTTTTACTATAATACATGAGAATATTTTGATGTTTTATTTTTGTTTACTATTATCAAACGCCGTTACTTTAAAGAGTAAAATGATTTAGTATAACCTTCAATGCACCTTCCAAACACAACGTCATCTTAGTAGGAGTGCACACGGATCGGATAATATCCGACCGTATCTGAATTCGTATATGAAAATTAAATCCGGATATCTGATATCCGAATATCGTGCGAATACGGATGCGGATATGATTTTGAATTTTAATTATCCGTATTCAAATAATAGTATAAATATCATATATTTTAAAATATATTATGATAATATATATTTATGTATATATTTACGGATATTCGAGATCCGATCCGTATATATCCCTCTAATATCCAATCCGTATCCGTATTCAAAAAATAAAAACGGATACTAATTTGGTTTTACCACTATCGATCCGATCCGTTTGTACTCCTACATCTTAGAGAAGAGTTTCATCCATGACACGTCGGACGGCCGGCCTAACTTGTGTACTGCACATTTTGACAAATGCTGTAAACTTTACACGGTGTATAAAGTGATATGTTTACATCCTCCACAACGTTGTTCATAAATTTGACGAATAAATGAATGACACGACTCATATTTAGGCACGTTTGAAGCATGCGTAAAATTTTTATTCAGTTATTTTAGAGTTTTATGTCCTTTAAATTCGTAATTTTACTAACTTTCATGCTGTGAAAAATAAATAATATGGAAGTAAAAGTATCTTCAAAGATTTTATCTTACAAAAATATTTTATATTTTATAAGAAGTTTCTTCCCTTGAAGTGTTTCTCCTGCTCTCTCTTCGTATAATATATATATTTTTTTAATTTCAACCTTTTGAGACCTCCATATCATAGATAATAAATGATATTCTAGTACGTCCCGACATGTCATGAACAACACATGTTATGTTCTTAGTCATGTTGTCTATATACAGCTTCTCAAGTTTTCTTAAACAGTACAAGACTTCAAACAAAAGTATATGATACATGCTATAGAAAATAAATCTGCTGCAATCTCGAATCCAATCAATAGTACCTTGAAATTCCTGAAATCTCGAATTTAGCCGTCGAATTTTTTTCGAGAACGCATCTTGAAACAGTTGGTTTTTTCCGTGCATGCATCTCAAAATAGTTCGACAGCTGGATTCGAATTGCAGGGATTTCAAGATCACTGTTCACTGGTTTCGGGATTGCAGCAGATTTATTTTCTATAGCATGTATCATATATTTTTGTTTGAAGTATTTACTGTTTAAAAAAACTTGAGAAGCTGTATACATAGAAACATGACTAAGAACATAACATGTGTCTCGGATCACTGATCACTGGATCACTATTCATTTTGTTACAGAATACTCTAAACCTAATTAAAAAGTAATATTCCACTGCTCTTCCAACTATTAATTTTTTAAATATTTTCGTTAGTAAAAATTGAAAATCAGGTTGCTCAAATATAAAACATCTTATTTATTTTTAAGTACTATTTCTTATATTTTCAACCAAATCATTTTTGATGAATTTTAAATTAAATAATTATTCTGAATACCACGATGATCATGTATTTAATACAGGGTTGTGTTGCGGTTAAAAAAACCAGACAAGAAGAAGACATGAAAAAAAAGGCAGCACGATACATACCTGCATGTACAAGGAAACGTATCCCCTCAGGTATTATAACTAGAGCAGAACTAGGGTGTGATGCGCTCACACCGTGAGCGCACCTCCTATAGAGCGCATTTTCAAAGTTCAAATAGTCAATTCGAACCTTCCAACGTGTTCTTCATATTAAAATGTGCTTGGAAACCAAATTTTACATTTTTGGAAATTTTTTACTATTTTTTAAAATCATTGATTAAACTAAACAATAATTTGAAATTTGAAAAACAAATGATTTTAAAAATAGTAAAAATTTCCAAAAAATGTAAAATTTGATTTCCAAGCACATTTTAATATGAAGAACACGTTGGAAGGTTCGAATCGACTATTTGAACTTTGAAAATGCGCTCTATAGGAGGTGCGCTCACGGTGTGAGCGCATCACACCCTAGTTCTGCTCTTATAACTATAGAGAAGTATCGACTATTTAGCTATAGAGAGGTCCGCTTTAAGATTTGTGCCTAAATAACAATGGCCTGTATTAATAATTATACCCTCAAGTAATGTGAGGGATGTGGATTCCACCGACATTTTTATTAATATCCAAAGTTTAATACAAATTATTATTTATGCCCAAAATCTCAGCTAATTTCGAAAAATGCCCAACTGGTCAGAAAATGGCCGGCTTAGGGGGTAGGAGTAAGCCGGCCATTTTCTAGCCTGCTTACTCGTTTTTTTT
>JAJGRW010001506.1:0-24616 GCA_025461045.1 Carex parvula
TTGATTCCGAGTGTTTTTCAAACTTCCAACGCGTTCCAACTGGAAGGATATATATTTATTGATTCCCTCCTTCTCCACCAGCCATTAATTAACACTCCAAATACATTATCTCTTTTAATTAGCATTTGCCTTAATAGGTTACGTACCTTGCCTAATGATTTTAGTTGTTGCTATTTGGTGTTAAGTATGACCTAAGTACGGTTCATTATTATTTATGGATAGTGCTCCCGCACAACACATTTATAAAAAGAAGATTCAGTAATTAATTTTGATCATCCAATCAATTAAGTGTAACTAAAACATTTATTTTGCTTTCAAAACTAGTTCGTAATTACTAGAGGTGTCAATGACATCTTTTTATCCGTTTTTACGATCCGTATCTATTCAAAAAGATGGATGAGAGTAAAAATTTAGAATACAAATAAAATGTGCCATTGACATCTCGATTGTACTTTCGATAAAATATAATTCTTCAAAACAAGACAAAAAATTAATAATGAATATAACTAATTTATATTATGAAAATTTAGTATGGCACAGAACTTTATATTTGTTTTGTTATTAAGAGTACGGGTAAAGATCATGAAGATGATACATGATAAAATAAAGTTTTGTACTTTACTAATTTTTCATAATATAAATTAGTTGTATTATTATTAATTTTTTTGTCTTGTTTTGAAAAATATTTTATCAAAAGCACAAATTGAGATGTCAATGACACATTTTTATTTGTATTCCAAAAGACATGTAAAGATAAAAAAATTTCGTTAACTTATCGGGTACAGTAAGGATAATTTTTTTTCCCGTTATCATGATGGATACGGGTACGAAAATAATTCCACCCGACCCGTATATTTACAAATAAATTTATATTATAATAAAAATTAATTTTTATTTTTGTCATTTCATTTTAAAAAGCTTCAACAATGTAGTATAACCATCCAATGAAATAAATATGAACCATCTAAAAAAACTTAAGTGTACTGAAGGGATTGTCTATCATTATTGTTTTTATTTCCTGAAGGCAAATATTGTTAACCGCATACAATGGGCCAAAAATAATATGTAGCAATGGCGAGGACGTACAAATTATTTGTGGTTTGACATAGTTACATCATATATTTTGAGTGATAAAAATATAGTTACTTTTCAAATATGTTTTTCAGGGAAATCATGTTTAGAACAACTAATTAATTAAGACAATGTTTTTCATGTGAAAGATTGTATGTTTGAAACTCATCATCAATTTGATTACGGAAAAATGGTTGACTCACACCGAAATTTAATATTTTTATAAAAAAAAAATACTATTTTTATGATTTTTCAAAGATGACCATAAAATAATAATAAAAATATCAATATTTGCATATCGAAACATGATCATTTTACAAAAAAAGAAAAAAAGAAAGAAAGAAAGTAAAGTAGAATATTAATACATTAGCATTAATATATATATGTGTGAAAAGCTTGAGTGGACGCTAAGAAAATAATTGACTGACACAAATTAAGTCTAGATAGTGAATGACTGAATGGTGATACTTATTTGGTGCTTAATTACAAGCAGTAGCCTAAATTTCTATCCGTCCAAATTAGTCTGAGCATGGCGCCCCACCCCACTCCAACAAATTAAAAATAAAAACAAAAGAAAGAACATGTACAATAAGATAGAATTGTAAGCCCGCTCAATTTTACAGTTTTTACTTTATCAAAGCAAATATAATAATATTAATTTGATTCCAAATCGATGGTTTGCCTATTTTCTTGGACTTCTTTTATTTTATTTCACTGGAGGACAGAAATGTGACACATAGTTTTGTACAATAAATGAATGCCTTTGTTTGTTAATTTTCTTCCTTGATAGAAGGGAGCCATCACTCAGATCACCATCAATTCAGTTAAGCATGGCAAGTAATAAAATCACAGGGAAGAAAGATTAAAAGCCATGATCATAGTTTCTTTCTTTCTTTCTTTCTTTCTTTTTGAAAATGAAAATAAGGTCAAAACTTTATAGATTTTAATATTCACAAAAAATTCTTTAGTCAGATTTTCAACGTCTCATACAGAATATATTGTCTTAATTAACCACTAGAGTAAAAATTGGATTGAAGCCAAGATCATTATTTTCTTTTTTAAATTAAAAAAATGCAATGTCCAAATAAATGAAATTATCATATGTTGAATTGGGCATATCACAGTCATTAGCCCAGTCATGGTAGCTAGAGCAAGAGAATATATATGATAACTTGAGACTGCTGAGAGGTTTATTTGTTTTTTTAATTTATTTTTCTTGAAGTAGATGACTTGCTATCTAAACCTTCTACAGAAAACCAATTAAGAAGGAACAGTGACTTGGCTAATTTCCTGAAGAAATGTTTGAATGCTCTCTTTTTTTTTTTTTTGGTGGTCCTTTTTTTATTCGGTAAAATGAAAACAAAATTCAAGAAAAACCATATATACTCAAAATCTGAAGGTTTTTAAAGTAAGAAAGCTATCAGACATTTTATGCAGATTTTTCTTGTGGTGGTGAGATCATGTCAGCGATTGAATAGTGCATCTAACGGTTGACATATCAGTTTGCTAACTATAGGTAGTACTTTAATCAATTAAAGTCGCTTAAATTATGCAATGAAATCTCTTTCGTTGGTAGTTCATGCATTTCCATCAGACTTTTTTTAAGCTCATTAATTATCACACATTAGTTGGTAATATCATGCTCACTAATCACGTTGCTTTACTAATTGCACACCTAAATTAAGAGGCTCAAAATTGTTTTTCTCAAGTCTAGCTAGGGAGAAATCAACAATTTGAAAAATTCTAAATCGTCTAATAATTAGAACTACTTCTCTCTCTATCTAAAATATTTTAAAAAAATTTGTAAAATTTTGTAATAAATGTAAAATCTAATTTCCTACAAAATTTAGATATGTAGATCGAATAGAATGAACCGTATAAAGTTTAAAAATCAAAATTTAGAACCGTAACACCGACTTATTGATCGATACTACGCATAATACCACAACCTTAATTACTCTCTCTATATATAAATAGACACATATACATACAATTTTCTTTCATAGAACTCCCTTTTCCTATATCCATGGTGCAAATAATTGCAATTTTATATGCGCCTGTAGGATCTTATGCAATAATAATACCTGCTCCTAGCTCCTCTTCGGATCCATATCCTCGACGGTACTGTAAAAGATTCCCTTTTACAGTTAGCTATTTACGGTTGAGATTAACTCTCAGCCGGTTTGGGATTCGGGCTGACTGAGGGGGCAGTATTATTGGACTTGAGATTCGTGCCAAGTTAAAAAGAACGGTCCAGATCAAGTAATTGTAAAAGATTCCCTTTTACGGTACCGTCGGTGATATGAATTCGCTCCTCTTCACCCACTAAAGCAACAAACTAACATGGGAGAATACTAGCACATGTACAATAGTATTTATTGTGATACGGTTTTAGCCGATATTTTTATTAAAACCCCAAAAAAAAAACAAATTATCAAATCTGCTCCCACTTCAAAATTATAATTATTTCTACCCTAACCGCCCGTGGGCTGGGCGGTCCACTTTTCCCACCAGACCGCCTAGAGGCCGGGCGGTCCACCTTTCAAAGCTGACCGCCCAGGCGATGGGCGGTCCACTATGAAATTTTTTTTTTATAAGGTTTTATGTTTTAATTTGTTTGAATGTTTTATATTAAATTGTTGTAATGATTTGTTTGAATGTTTTGATATTAAATTGTTGTAATGATTTTTGAATGTTTTATATTAAATTGTTGTAATGATTTGTTTGAATGTTTTATATTAAATTGTTGTAATGATTTTTGAATGTTTTATATTAAATTGTTGTAATGATTTGTTTGAATGTTTTATATTAAATTGTTGTAATGATTTTTGAATGTTTTATATTAAATTGTTGTAATGATTTGTTTGAATGTTTTATATTAAATTGTATGATATATATTTATTATTTGTTGACGATTATATTTTTATAATTGACGATTATTTTTATATGTTATGTAATTGTGTAGTTTTAATATAATTGATTAGTTTTATATTAAGTTTGTTAATGTTTAAATGTTCTAAATGGTAATCAAAATAGTAAGTCTAAACAATAAAAGTAGGTAATCTAAATGGTAAGTCTAAACATGAAACATAACAGTCCAAACATGAAATATAATAATCCAAACTAAAATACTAGAAACCTATCAAACTGAAATACTAGAAACCTATCAAGCTAAAAAAAATATAAAAACCCTAACGGCGACGACGAGGGCGAGGTCCGGAGAGGTCCAACCTAGTAGGTGCATGGCGCTCTCTCTGCGACGGCGGACGCCTCTGGTGAACCTCATCCACCTGCATGTCATCGTGTACGGCCTCACGCGCCAATGGGTCCGCCCCCAGGTGTAATGCATGCTCCCCATGGATCCCCGCCTGTGTACGCAACACCCACGGATCGGCCTCCCAAGTAGGAGGATACGTGGCCGGAGGCGGTGTGCCAAATATAGCAGCGGCAAAGCCATCTGCAGTCTGTGCCCCACTCCCACTGGCCTCGCCGTCGTGCTGTCTGGGCTCCATATACTGCGGTCGGTGGTAGCTAGCTGGCTCCCATCCGCCCTCATCTGGAGCTAGGTCATCCAAAGAGAAAACGGCGGCGGCGGCGGAGGCGGCTCTCTCGGCGGCGGCGGCAGCTTCATCCTGCATGTAAACAATGTTAAATTAAAGACATAGAAGTAACGAGTAAATTAATTAAATAATGAACTTTTGCTACCTCGGTATGCTGCACAAGAACTCCATGCTCGTTGTAGTACGCGTTCCACGCGTTGTTGTTCAACACCCATTGGTGGATCGCCCAACCCGAGTCATTATCTGCAGAAATGAAGATAAATTAATAATAATGATCTTTTAAAGAGACGCTTAATAATGATCATTTGTATGACATATTATTACCTGTAGGAGGTGGCGGCATCTCATCAGCGTAGATAGGGGCTCTGGGCTGCTCCGGATCTGGTGGTGGGGCCTTTATCTCGCGCCAATTGCTCCCCGGCATCGTGCAACATACCAACGAGGCACCCGTCCCAGCCAGAGTCCTCAACGATCGGTGCACTGTGTTGGAGCATTTGACATCCTATCGCTCTCCAACTTCTTCTCGCCATGCACACCAAGCTGTGTGCCACTCCTCTAATAGCGGTCAAAATCTGCACACAATGTATTTTCATTATTATTATTAGAAGATGAATAAATAACTACAATTTTTTAAGCATGCCAGTTTCATTTAAACATACCGAACGAGCATGGATCGGACCGAAAGGCAAGTAAGTCCTAGATCCGTCACCCTCACCCGTGAGTCTCCGTCGAAGAGCATCACCATAGTCCCCCTGTAGATAAACCGTCGGCATGCCCCATCTCTGGTACCAGACTAAATACCGCAATCTCCAAGGCCCGACCGGCATAGGGGCATCTGGAGCTGGAGGCGGGGTCCATAAGTGAAACTGGGGTGATGCAGCACGCTGGTAATGCTCCCAGAAACGCGTGCTCCAGTCGACTTTGGGCTTGTTGTGTTTAGTGCTGCAATATAAATTAATTAGTAACGTGTATGGCTGAGCAAGTAATAAAATAGGGAAACAATAAGGCAGTGGGTAGTTACCTGTGCAGCTGGGTGGTCCGCTGCTCGCCCAACTGTGGAAAATCAGGGACATAGGCATCCAAGCCAAACTGACGGGGCACTCGATCAGGATAGTGATACTCAACTATCCAGAAGCATACGCACGGCCCCCGATAAAACGAGAGAGGTCTCTGCTCTAATGTCAGCGGGCACAGAAGGCCCCGATCGTAGAACACACGATAGGGGTACCAGGTGACGCTCGCCTCGTGAAGCATCTGGAGCTGGCCCCGGACATACGAAATCCCCACGGTCCTCCCTCTGCCCGTGTCCTCGTACGTGAGGGGAGTACTCCATATGGCACCGTACCCTGGACGTCTCTCGGGGTCATCTCCCATCCATAGCCCCTCCTGAGCTGGAGGAACAGGCCGACACACCGGTAGATGTGACCAGGACCACTGCTGGAGTAGAAGAAGTGGTCCGGTAATCTGCCTGTTCGTCGCCTAAATTTTGGACATGCGATGCATTTCTGGTAAATATGGAACCATAATATATGTAATAAAAAAATTAAAATATTTGTACAAACTTACCAGACAAGCATGACACAAGCCCCGGTATAAGTGAGCGAGCACGGCTCCACCCCAATTCCACCTCGACGGCCGCTGAATGTCCCTCAGCAGAGAGAGGAACATAATCGGGACTGCGTCACCGCTGGAATCGACAAACATGACGCTGCCACATAAATCCAAGACAAACGCCCTCACGTACCTGCAATATAAATTAGAAACATAAATAACTACATTTTTTGTTCAATCCATAACATATTTTAATTTGCAACTGTTTGTGATTACCTCAGAACAGCCTGCTCGTCACGTGTCTGGGGGGTGATCCTACGCCGGTGGAAGTATCTGCGGAGCGCCGCAAGACTGATGCAGTACTGTGAATACCGGTACTCCTCCTCCTCCTCTCCTTTCTTCTTCTTCTTCTTCTTTTGCAAGTCCGACGGAGCGGCCCCCAGCAGCTCCGGTATCATGTGCATCAGGTCTGGATGGTCTGAGACACCACCGATGGGGTCGCCGTCTATCCGTAAACCCCACAAGGCGCTGACATCACCTAGTGTGACTGTCATCTCCCCAACCGGAAGGTGAAATGTATGCGTCTCCGGTCGCCATCTCTCCACTAGACCGCAAACGAGGGCCTGATCAATATCACAGTGAGGCATGATGGCCAACTGATACAACCCCAGACGAAGGATGCACTGCTCCATCAACGGGTGACGGACGTATGGTATCTCGGGGGTGCGATGCCTCACTGTCATCATCGTCGTGTCCTGCATTTTACAATTATTTCAATATAAACGTCTAATTAAATAATGCTATTTAAATTAGGAATACAAAACCAACGTACCTCCATAGATGCAAGTGAGACACGGTGCCTGACATGTGGGATCCACAGAAGAGGACTAAACGTGTCAGGATGGTGAGGGGGATAATCTCCAAAGGGAGCATCTACACCGGACGACTCTGCACCGGATACCTCTGCACCGGATGCCTCTGCACCGGATGCCTCTGCACCGGATGCCTCTGCACTGGATGCCGCTGCACCGGATGCCTCAGCATCGTGATCATGTGAACTCTCCCCCGTCTCCAGAGGGGCATCCCATGCACGTCCCCTTCTAGTTCTGACCATACTACATTTCAATAAACAGAAGATTTTATCTTACAAATCCTGATTTATAAACCCTAACTTATAAACTCTAATTATGTCAACCCTAAACCCTAATTTAGGAATTCAACCCTAATCTAACAATTCAACCCTAAACCCTAATTTGATTCCTAAACCCTAATTTAACCCCTAAATTCTAATTTAACCCATAAACCCTAAATTAACAATTCAACCCTAAACCCTAATTTAACAATTCAACCCTAAATTAACAATTCAACATAATTTAAACAATTCAATCCTAAATCCTAATTTAACAATTCAACCCTAATTTAAACAATTCAATCATAAACCCTAATTTAACAATTCAACCCTAATTTAACAATTAAATCGCGACAGGAAAATCAACAACCCGCACACGATAATTAACAATTCAATCCTAATTTATAAACTTCAGTTTTGTCAACCCTAAATCCCTAAACTACAAACTCATACCGGAAACTCTAATTTTGAACAATTCAATCGTTTCGGGAAAATCAACAACCCGGACACGATAATTAACAATTCAATTCTACCAATCGTTCCAATGCCAATACAAGATACAAAATATAAATTAAAAAAATTATTTAGAAACTTACCCGAAAATAATCGGACTGTCGCCGAGATGGCCGAAATTAGGGTTCGGGTGAGAGAGGAAGAGGGAGGAAGAGAGAGAGGAAGAGAGAGAAGAGGAAGAGGGAGAGGAAGAGGGAGGAAGAGAGAGAGAGAGAATGGCAGAAGAGAGAGAGAGGAAGCTCTAGAGAGAGAGAGGAAGAGAGAGAGAGGAAGAGAGGGAGAGGAAGAGAGAGAGAGAGAGAGAGAGAGAGAGCTCTAGAGAGAGAGGAAGAGAGGGAGAGAGAGATTCGGCTGGGGTGGCGGTTCGGGCGGCGACGCGGCGGGGCGGCGACGCGGCTGGAGGCAGAGGCGAAAGAGAGGCAGATGGGGAGCGGTCTGCTCCCAGCGGACCGCTTTTAAAAAAAAAAAATTTCATAGTCGACCGCCCAGCTGCTGGGCGGTCAGGTTTTAAAAGTGGACCGCCCGGGCGCTGGGCGGTCAGGTGTCGAAAGTGGACCGCCCGGCCTCTGGGCGGTCTGGTGGGAAAAGTGGACCGCCCAGACCACGGGCGGTTAGGGTAGAAATAATTATAATTTTGAAGTGGGAGCAGATTTGATAATTTGTTTTTTTTTTTGGGGGTTTTAATAAAAATATCGGCAATTTTCGAGATCTGACTTTTTAGTACCTTCCATGTATTCATAATTGAATCAGAGGAATTTAATTCTCTTAAGCTAAAGCACTCAAAACTTAAATCTATTTGACTTGTTTGAGAATATTCTTATTGGTGTCAGACAATACCAAAATGTATTTGGGTCATTTATATTTGATTCCGATTTTCTTATATGTTCTCTTAATTTCTCAAATAATCTCTTAAAGGAAATGATAACCTTCTTCGTATATAAAAACTCATTAATTTATTGTTTAATTTTGAATATGGAATGCATTAAAGACATTGTTTTAGTTAATTGTCCTCTCCTCTTTTCTCATATTATTTGATTGCCTAATAAACGCAACTGAGAATTAAAATTTTGAAATATTCAATACCAATGGTATTATTTAATGATTCAAGCATGCATAAGTTCCACACAACTAGGGCTGCACAAAAAATTCGTAGTTCGTAATTCGATTCGAGTTTGATTCGAAAAAGTTCGTAAAAAATTCGATTCGAAATTGAGTTCGTTCGAAATTAATTCAAACCAAACTTAGTTCGAAATTAATTCAAACCAAACTCAAACTGGACCTAGTTCGTTCGAAATAGGTTCGCAAACCAAACTTAGTTCGAAATTAACTCAAACGTGAACTGTTAATTTCCGCTGATAATGAACTTTAATGTTTTATTTAGGATAATATTTGGGTTTGTAATAATTCTAAGACTTTTGGTGATTGTTCTGTACTTCTATTGATATTTAAATTGTATTTTGAATACTTCGGATATTTGAAAACTTTGGTGATGTTGCTCCGTTGGCTATTTGGAAAACTTTGGATTATGTGATTGTACTGAACTTTGATTGATTGTACTAAATTTTGGTGTTTGATATAAATTTTGGTATTTGATATAAATTTTGGTATTTGTAATGAACTTTGATATAAACTTTAGTGTACTGTGTAATTAGAATTTAGAATGCCTGAGTTTTTATTGAAGTGCTGTAATTTCGAACTATGGTCCAGCCATAAGTCATAACTCGTAAGTCGTAACAAAGTTCGTAAAAGTTCGAACTTGAGTTCGTAAAAAATTCGATTCGAAATTGAGTTTGTTCGAAATTAATTCAAACCAAACTTAGTTCGAAATTTATTCAAACCAAACTCAAACTGGAGGTAAGTTCGATTCGGTTCGGTTCGTTTGCAGCCCTACACACAACAATGAGTAACGTGCATGGTCAAAACTAATTAGGCACATTTTGTCGCTCCAAATCCAATTAAAATGTAAACACGCGAGAGGAAGTTGTCAGTCAAAGAAGGCTTCCATAAAATTAAATAATTGCAAAAATGAGCATAGTCTAAAAAATAGTTGAACGAAGCCCCACCAAGAAACCAAAAATATGCCCTTGCATGACTCGTGCTCAAATTATATGAAGGTGTCAACACACAACAACAACAAAAAAAGAAAAAAAAAGAGAGACCCTCTATAAGGGAGCATCACCATCCAAGAAACATCCCCAGGTCAATATCTTTATGTGTGTGTGTGTGCCCCAAACCCCAGTCTAGATTTCCTGATGCATGTATAATTGCCTCATACTGTGCAACTCACTGACAGGTGTTGGGCATTTGTATTATTGTTATACATGGAAGAGACTTGTTACAAGATGTGGTGCATCATAGATGCCGCAAAGGACCCAACAAAGTGATTATTTTATTATATTTTACGGATTATTATACCGCTTGAGATGTTCTTTTTTCTCACCATACAAGACGAAGTCACCAACCCTGACAGAAAGTCTCCAGTCTCACCTCTCCATCTCCATTTCTTTTTCCCCGTATAATATTTCATATTTTTCATTTCCCCTCCCTCCTTAAATAGTACTTCCCAATACATCCATTATATACGCTGACCTCTCTCTTCCTTACACCTCAAGCCTCTCTCTCTCTCTCTCTCTCTCTTCTCTCTCTCTCTCATAAGAGAGGTCATTGGAAAAAGAACAGCAAAACCAAAACCACAGCGCGTGTAATACGTACACTTATTTGCAACCTCACTTAGCTAGCCTCCCTCTTGATCTCCTTTCTCTTGCAAAAATACATCACCATCAGAGAGAGAGGTCATTGGAAGAAGACGGAGAGCATCGGCATATATAGCGCTAGCTGAAGAGAAGGCATATCTATTAATCACACAAAACATTTATTTGCGAGATAGATAGATATATATGTGCTGGCAACAACGGCAAGTATCAAGGAATTAAGGTGCTAAATATTTTGGAAATGGAGATGAAAGGAAAGGTATATGTTGTGTTGCTGACGGTATTGGGCATATTCAGTTGGAGTTGCGTAGCCCGGGAGCATGAATACGGTGATGCTTTGCACAAGAGCTTGCTCTACTTCGAGGCGCAACGCTCCGGTCGCTTGCCGTACAATCAACGTGTGACATGGCGCGGTCACTCCGGCCTCACTGACGGGCTCGAACAAGGGGTTAGTATTTATTATGTATATATATATATATATATATCATCAAATTTGGTAAACATTTTATATATATACACTGATTATATTTATTGGCAAATGTAAGAAAGTAATTGGTATAAACCAATAAATCATGGAGTTGTTTGGTCAAGTTTTGAATTTTGATATTGAATTGTATTAATTAAGAGTGTGAATGCGAAGTTAGGAAAAGTCCACAATCAAATTTGTTTGCTCCATGAACTTTGAACTTTTCAAAAAGTTTAATAAATGCAGTGGTTTACATGGAAAATCCAATATATGTGGGGTTGGTTGAAGTAATCATCTACGTACATGCATACTTTCTTCCAAAAAAGAGGAATAAGGGTAAACGGGTCACCCACGTAAGATGACGTGGTCAGAACTATATATAAATTCTTAAATGATAATTAATTTAGTACCTAGGTTGACAGAAAAAGGCATAATTATTTAAAATAAAATGAAAATGAGAATATATAGGTGCGGTTGCGGGTTGCCAATCAATTTAGTACAAAGGCTTAGTTTGTTGGAGTGTACCATCAGAATAAGCAAAAAGAAAATTAGGTTGGTTTGGTAATTTGGTTTTGAATAAATCAATCAAATCAAACAATAATTGGTTTGGTTGGTAAGTTAACTTGTTATTGATATTAATTGGCATTTCATTGAAATATTTGTTTAGGTGGATTTGGTGGGAGGGTACTATGATGCAGGAGACCATGTTAAATTCGGGCTGCCCATGGCGTTTACGGTCACAATGCTATCATGGAGCGCCATAGAATTCGGGCAGGAGATAAAAGCCGCTGGAGAGCTCCAGTACGCGCTGGAGGCAATCAAATGGGGCACCGACTATTTCGTCAAGGCCCATACCGAACCCAATGTCCTCTGGGCCGAGGTACTAATTGCTACTTGTTTTTCTTTCTTTCTTTCCCATTATCCAAATTCAATTCCATTCAATTAAAAATGGAATTTAATCCAATGATTAATGTGTACGTGTAGGTGGGGGATGGTGACACAGACCACTACTGCTGGCAACGGCCGGAGGACATGACGACGCCTCGCCAGGCCTACAAAATCGATAAGAACAATCCCGGTTCTGACCTGGCCGGCGAGACAGCTGCAGCGATGGCCGCTGCATCCATGGCATTCAGAAAAACAAACCCGCACTACTCCCATCTGCTACTGAACCATGCACAAGAGTTGTTCGAGTTCGCCGACAAGTACAGGGGGAGCTATGATAGTAGCATAGAGGCCGTGAAGAGCTACTATGGTTCCATCAGCGGCTACAAGGACGAGCTACTTTGGGCCGCGCTATGGCTGCACCGGGCCACCGGGCGGGAGGAATATTTAGACTATGTGGTGGAGAACGCAGAGTGTTTCGGAGGCACCGGCTGGGCCATGATGGAGTTTAGCTGGGACGTCAAGTATGCGGGTGTCCAGATTTTAGCTACCAAGCTTTTGTTAGAAGGAAACTATGCACCTCGTCACGAGCGCACTCTGCAGCAATACAAAGCCAAAGCCGAGCACTACATATGTGCCTGCCTAGGCAAGAACGCTGGCAACAACCTCGAGAGAACCCGCAAAGGCATGCTCTTTGTCCGTCAGTGGAACAACATGCAACATGTCACTGGCGCCGCCTTCCTACTCATGACCTACTCCGAATACCTAGCTGAGGCTAACCAAGAGCTCATGTGCCCTGACGGGCCTGTGCAGCCCGACGAGGTTTTTGAATTTGCCAAATCACAAACCGACTACATACTGGGATCCAACCCAATGCGCACGAGTTATTTGGTGGGGTATGGACAAAAGTTTCCTAAAAGAGTGCATCACCGGGCCGCATCCATAGTGTCGTTCAAGAAGAGTGACGGCTTCATCGGTTGCACACAGGGTTACGACGATTGGTTTGGCCGGTCAAAGCCCAACCCCAATGTGCTGGTGGGAGCTATCGTTGGCGGGCCCGATCGCCGGGATAGATTCCGGGACCACCGAGAAAACTTCATGCAGACGGAGGCATGCACCTACAACACGGCTTCTATGGTAGGAGTTTTTGCCAAATTGAACAGCCTACTGGTACCTAAACAAGAAATGGTACTGGAACAAGAAAATGATAAACAATCATCAAATCCAGGCTCTCAGTCTTCATAGGAATTGTAAATACAAATAGAGGATATAGGTTTTCTTTTTCTTTTTAAATTTTTCCATGATTAGTTTATTTATTTTTTCTAACCTTGTATCTATACGCCAGAAAGCTGCCAAATATACACAGAGTTCAGTAAATCAAATAATTGAATCAAAGTTCATTTGCTCCCCTCCTTGTACATCATTTAAAAGGAGATTGTGTTCACAGGTGCTAGCACGTGATCTACACGGATAGGATGAGAATTGTTTTACTTTCTTTTAGTACTTTTTAACCTAATTACTTGCATCGAAATTAATAAATTTGCAACTTGCATTTGTACCTGCTGAACCTATCTCATCTCATGTTCCGAACCATTAGCAACTGAACACGACAGTGATTCCTTTATTGGGTAATAAAACTTGGGCCTAGAATAAATAATAGGCTATAGGATTTGGAGTCTTTGAATATTACACTTGGGCCCTTTACATATCAAAGCCCGTAAATAGATTATCTGTCGCTCTAGAAGGAAGGGTTTCATGTTGGTTCATATTTCTTAATCACAATTCACAAGTCGCAATTCGGCGGTAAGGGAAAGCGACATCAGGAAAATTCTCATTAAATTCTTATCAATGCTTAGAGAAACGGGAGAATATTACGCAAACAAGGGAACAAGAGCAAATTGTTTTTCATAAACCATGCAAAACAAAATAATTAAAAAAACTAGAGGTTTTTATGTAACGACGACTTCGAGAAATAAAAAAGAATAAAAAAATACATAAAAAGTAATTCTAAACTCTATCCCTAATAGGCAATAATTTATGTATATATTGTCTAGTCGGTCAATCTAAAAAGTGCTAATTAAAACAGATCAAACTTTTTTTGAAAAATGATAAGTGTTTGTAATAGAAACACCAAAAACTCCGCTATTAATGTTTTTAATTAAAAAATGATAAATTTTAAGCATCCAGCTAATATGATATACATATTTTGAGACAAATTAAACGACATATATAGAGTAGAACTAGGGTGTTCTTAAGTTCACCAAGCTCTTTTGTGAACTCAATTTTAAAATTTATCGGATTGGTTTCAAACGACTAATCCAAACCGTTGAAACTCATCTACCTTACGAGTGATACGTCTACATGCAAAATTTTGAAAATTTTGAATTAATTTTATATAGAGTCAAGCGGTCAAAATTAGAAAGTCTAAAAATTAATTTTAGTGCATTCATTTTTTTGCCACTTGACTCCATACAAAATTAATTCAAAATTTTAAAATTTTCGCATGTCGACGCATCACTCATAAGATAGATGGGTTTCAACAGTTCAAATTCATTGTTTGAAGCCAATCCAATATATTTTAGAATTGAGTTCACAGAGAAACTTGGTGAACTTAAAAATACCCTACTTGTACTGACATATATGTAATATCTATAGAAGAAAAGTGATAGAAAGTTCTAATTCTATCTTTTTAGTAGGGTTAACATGACTCGTTATTTTTGTGTCACAATTAAGTATCACATTTTTATTTCTATTTTTAAATTTTAAAAAGTCGATTTGAACTCAATGTGATATTTATATTAAAATGTGTTTGAAGACTAAATCTTATATTTTTTTTAATATTTTACTGTATTTTAAATAGGTATAAAATTGTTTTTTTATAAAAAAGTTAGAATACACAAACAACATGGCATTTTAAGTTTTTAACCCTACTTATTTTTCTATAGTCACTAAGTTAGCAACTCCGAAAGAACAAAAAAAAGAACCAACCATCCTATTTGAACAAAGGAATTATATTTTGTCCAAAAAGACTTTGGACAAAATCTCATTCAAAGCCAGATCTAATTGTTTTATTTTTTTTTTAAATTCGTACTAATATATTTAAAACTTAATAACTCTGAATGGATCCTTAAATTTAAATTATCCATGTAAATTTTAACACAGATCGAATAATTTACAACTGATTTTGAATAATTTTGTCCATGTAAAATTTTGTGCACAGTCTTTTGGACAAAAACTCCACTCTGAATAAAAGAATATATACGACTTCAGATGATTACGATGTACGGGAAAAATAATATCTCTCATCTGCGTGACTGCGTCAAATCGCCTCACACCAAATCTCCGAATTATTGCCTCAACGTGCTTCTCCATTTGATCCAAACAAAAAGAGACGACGAATATATAGACCATGCAAAGATAAGTTCTTCCACAACCAAAGCTCTTCATCCTCTCTTTTTAATTACGTGACACACTTAATTGAAACTTTGTTCAAATATGCACTGAAATGTATTACATTAACAAAACAAAAATCACTTGATCGAGAGCATTACGATATTTTTAGTTTGACACAAATCTCAAAACAGATCCTCTATATCTAAATAAGCATCGTATCATCTTTAACTCGATTGGGAGTATCATACTCAGTTTGATACTTGAGGGATACATACTCCAATTTGTCTACTAAAAACTGAACTGCTTTTAGGATCTGCTCTGAAAGGGTACGTGAAGGGAGGAAAAGTGAGCAGCGGTGAGGTGAGACATGACCGGATCTAACCGTAGCCGGTTACTTGCTCTAGAACCATAAAAATTGGGAGTGACCGGAGGGAGAGAAGATTAACAGAGGTGAATTGTGTTGAAAAACTAAAGAAAAACCCAGTAATTATGTAACTCCTAAATCAGAGTGTAGAGGAGATGAAGTCGCCAGTTTTCTCGTCACCCTTCACCTTCCTTTCATTGTCATTAATGAATAGCTTCTCAAACACGTTCTTAGTAAATTTAATTTAGACTAAATATATTAAATTGAAAGCGTGAGGATATATATGTTGAATAAAATAGAGGTGGTAACTAGTGAGGAAAAACATAATTTTTTTAGTTACCATCTTAATATTTCAAAATTTTGACTTCATTATTGATATTTGAAAAATTGAAAATGTACCACCCACGCAGCTCTGAGCTACATATGATTTGAAAGTCATACACACTTCAGAACTGCACACTACAAATCGTGCGCATCTTCAAACTGCACATGACTTTACCATCAATTTCAATTAAATAATCGTATGATTTCAATTAAATAACTATTTTTTAGCTATTTTTTAGCGGATCCCACAAAAATGACACTTTGGCTAAAATAATTGAACAATAATGTGGATTCCACCAAAACAATCTAATTAATTGAATCAAAACAAATAACTAGTTTTTTTAGTGGGTCCCACCAAAACAACTTCTACTTCAAGTAAATTTCGCTGGAGGTCATTAAACTCTATTCTTTATTATGAATTGGTCACTCAAGTTTGATTTGTCTCAATCAAGTCACTGAACTTTTCATTTGTCCCAATCAAGCCACTCTATAACTTTTTCATCCAAAATACTAATAGAATATGTCCACCATTCCGTCCAAAATGCTAACGGAAGAATAGAAATAAGGTGTTCTTAAACTCACCAAGCCCCTTTGTGAGCTTAACTCAAAAACTTATCGGATGGACTTCAAACAACACATCCAAACTGTTCTAGTTCACGAGTGATGCGTTTACATGTCAAATTTTAAAATTTTTGAACTAATTTAGTATGAAGTCAAGCGGTAAAAAAATGATGAAAAATGAACTTATAAATTATTATTTTTTGACCACTTGACTTCATACTAAATTAGTTCAAAAATTTAAAAATTTGACATGTAAACGCATCACTCATGAAGTAGATCGGTTTCAACGGTTTGGATGCGTCGTTTGAAGTCAATCCGATAGATTTTTGAGTTAAGCTCACAAAGAGACTTGGTGAGCTTAAGAACACCTTAGTTGTACTCCTAACGGAATATGCTTATTCCATCCAAAACACTAACGGAATAAGCATATTCCGTCTAAAATATTAACATAATGAGAATATTTTGTGTATTTTGGATGGAAAAATTATAAAGTGACTTGATTGGAACAAATTAAAATTCAGTAACTTGATTGAGACAAATCAAACTTGAGTGACCGATTCGTAACAAAAAATAAAATTTAGTGACCTCGAGTGAAATTTATCCTTAAATTTAATACGGGCAATTAACTTTTTTTTTAAACGTTAGTATAATTATCATGCGCAACTCAAATATGCGTGGGTAGTAATTTTTAAAATTTTCAGACATCAATGGTATGCGCGGGTAATAATTTTTTAATTTTCCAGATATCGATGGTTGGATCAGAATTTTGAAATATTAAGATGGTAACTAAAAAATTTCGGGAGGAAAACTTTCTAGAAACAGTGCTGTCCATTTTTGGCTAAAAAGGAGCGCCAGCAAAGCGTAAAACCCTGGGGCAAGTGGGCAACTCCCGTTGTATTGTTACTTGATTCAATTAAAGGCAAGACACGCAGCACAACACAAAGTTACACTGACCTACTCAGATACTCTCTTCTGGTTTTCTTCTCAGAACATAACCCCGATCTAAAAGTAAAGTTCCTTCCCCAATGACGACGGCTGTGGCGAACGGCGGTGCCAAGACTCCGGCGACCACTCGCGTCATGTCGGTGTACAGCGAGGTCCAGACAAGTCGTCTCAACCACACTCTTCCCCTCCCCTCCGTCCTCAGAGCCCCTTATGCCATGGCCGACGGACCTCCCAGCTCCGCCGCTGGAAACCCTGGTATGCAACTCAAATCCGGATCTGAATCTCTCTCTCTCTCTATCTATCTCTAGGTCGGTAGATCGGATTTGTAACTGTTGATTACTGAGGTCTTGAGCTGGAGTTTATCTCCAGGGTGCTGATTCCTTCGTTTAATTTTTCAGCTTAGCTACTAGGTTTTAACCGAGCTAGCTAAAGACTTCATTCAGGATTCTAATCCTTACAAAAATCTAAGATTATTGTCGAATTCTAATTCACCAGGGTTCTCAGTCTATTAAATTTGTCAATTAACCAGATCCATATCCTAATAAAACAGACCTCTTATATGTGGTTTTGAATCTGCATTTTGGACTGGTTATTACGTGTGATAACAGCAAGTCTTCACTTTTTTTTTATTTTCTTTTTCTCTTTGCAGATGAGATAGCAAAGCTCTTCCCCCACATGTTCGGACAGCCATCAGCCAAGCTTGTGCCGGCCAGTGACAGCTCTGAAGCTCCGAGCGGCCCCCTCAAGATCGGTGTTGTGCTTTCTGGAGGCCAGGCACCGGGAGGACACAATGTGATCTCTGGAATCTTTGGTGAGCCTTTTCATCTTAATTTGATCAACATAATCCTTTGTGGTGCAGTGTAGTCATAATATAGTATCAGTTTCCAAAAGATGGATTAATCACATCCCAACCCAGCCTCAATATAACCCATCTTGATTTGTGCATAAACTACCAAATAATCCCTGGTAAAATTAAAAAAGTTAAAACATGATAGTAGTTGATTAATTTAGTAGAAGTGTGCTTGATCAAAATGGTATACAATTTCAGTATGCTAATTTTGGTTTATGCTCAAGGGACTAGGAACTAGATAGGCGGCTACCACTACCTAAGATTCAGTTATTATCTTAGCATTTTTCTGAATTACCTTACTGTTACCTGGTACCTTCTCATACCTGTTAAGTACACATTCTGCTAGGTAGGTTAACCTTCCCTCTGTTCTAGAAATGCTACAGTTTTTATTTCTGGTGTTGCTTAGTTATGCGAGTTGTCATTTTGGTTGAGTGTAATGGCAGATTATTTGCAACAGAAGGCAAAGGGAAGCACTGTATACGGATTCAAGGGAGGTCCTGCTGGAATTATGAAGTGCAAGTATGTTGAATTGACTCCAGAGTTTGTGTACCCGTTCAGGAATCAGGTAACCAAGTTAGCAATCTATTTGAGCTGTGTTCTAATTTTGAGATTTTAATTTCGGTTCTAAATGAGTCTTCTATTTTCTAATAATTCTTTGTAACAGGGTGGTTTCGATATGATTTGTAGCGGAAGGGACAAAATCGAAACACCTCAGCAGGTACATGTTATACTTGATACATGCGTCTGTTAACATTTTTTAATATTTCACGTCGTTACTGTTTAGGGAACCAGAAAAGAGACCTTATTGTTTTATGTTCATAAAAATCACTGTTGCTTACCTCGTTGATTCAGTTTAAGGAAGCTGAAGAGACAGCGGTGAAGCTTGATCTTGACGGGCTTGTTGTTATTGGTGGAGACGACTCAAATACAAATGCATGTCTTCTTGCTGAGTACTGCAGGTAGATTTCCTGACTACCTATGGCTGTCATATTGCTTATATAAATTTATTAGGATCTAAATACCATTGCAATAGTGGCAGCATAGATTTTAAAAATAATTTCAAAAATGGAAAAGGTTTAAGAATAAGAAAAAGAGTAAAGTGACTTTGGTTGGGTTCTCTTTTTTATGTTTATCTGTAACAAAATTCTGAAGTCATGTATCGAGTAGAAAATTGGGTAGCATATGTAAGTTGCTGATTTACTAAATTTGAACCTTTCAATATATCTCTTCTATTGATAGGTCAAAGAACATGAAGACCCGTGTAATTGGGTGCCCGAAGACAATCGACGGGGATCTAAAATGCAAAGAAGTGCCTGCAAGTTTCGGATTTGACACTGCTTGCAAGGTACTATATATGTGTGCATATTGTCCCTAGTTAAAATTTGGGAATTTTAATGCGTCTCTCTTGGGCCTTTACATGAGTACAAATATTTTTTCCAGATATATTCAGAGATGATTGGAAATGTGATGGTGGATGCACGATCGACCGGGAAGTATTATCACTGTAAGTTACCTATATAATATTAAACTTAGAATTAAAATTGTAGTTATTTACAATGCTATGTTTTGTACTATTGTGGACAAATATACCATCTCTACCTATCTGATGATGTTTGACAAGTAATCCAAGCCATATCATGCGTACTTTCGAATATTGAATTATTTAATAAGTTCACTTTTGTACTTGATGGAAATTACACTTAAAATTAAGTGCGAAGACCAGGTTTAGGATCTAGTTGATATGTGGTTTCTATCTAGTATTTGCCTGAGGTGGCCCTAATGTCACATCTATATGCAGTTGTAAGGCTCATGGGACGTGCAGCTTCTCACATTACACTTGAGTGTGCCCTACAGACACATCCAAATATTGCTATCATCGGTGAAGAGGTACTCTTCCCTAATGATCTTTTTCTATTTATCTGCATCTATTGCAGATAATTGGACTATTGCAACATATGTCTTAGGTATTAGATAATACACTTCTCCCTTATTAAAGTGGTTTAAAATGGAAGTAAGGAATTTTGTGCTCCATTTGTCATGTTCTTGGTGTATGACAGGCCATATTGTTGTCAAATCTTTTTTTTGGTCGTTTATTCTTTCCTTATTTGCAATCTGTATCCAAAGTACTATGCCTTAATTTCTCAATCAAGGGTGAATTTTCATCGTGTTACAGGTGGCTACCAAGAAACAAACACTTAAAAATGTGACAGACTACATAACTGACATCATCTGCAAGCGTGCAGAGCTCGGCTACAACTACGGTGTTATTCTTATACCAGAAGGTCTAATTGACTTTATCCCAGAGGTAAATTTATAAATGATGCTGATGGTATTATGTCTTTCTTATGTAAAACTAAAATTACTTGAGCTTTGTGGGGTTTCTTTCACTATAAGCCTAAATCCATGAAAAGATTGGGTTCACAATTTTGGTGAATGTCTTTTCCTTTTTTTTTTTCTCTTTATTAATGATTAATTTCAGGCATGACCAGTAAAATGTCAAAATACAATGTTAGAACGTCTTTTCCTTTTTTTTTTCTTTAATAATGATTAATTTCAGGCATGACCAGTAAATGTCAAAACACAATGTTAAGTGCTGCAAAAGATGCATATCCTGTGAAAAAAACGAAATATTCTGAAATTGCTTATCTTGTTTACTATTTGTTCTGGAGAAACTAAAGTTAGTTTTGCTGCAGAAGGGGCATGTCATATATCTCTTGTTTTTTTTTCATGTAAATAATGTGATATTGTTTGCATGGTAGGAGTACTCATCCATTTAGTAATTGTTTATTTATGAGCAGGTTGGATTGAACTTCTTAGCTTTGATTTGAATTTAATGAACATGATTTCGAACTACATTTTTATCTGTTTATTATTCTTTTTATAGGTGCAAACACTGATCGCAGAGTTAAATGAAATCTTGGCACACGATGTGGTTGATGAGGCCGGTGTGTGGAAGCAGAAACTGCAACCAGAGTGCCAGAAGCTGTTCGACTTTTTGCCTCAGGCAATCCAGGAGCAGCTTCTCTTAGAAAGAGATCCTCATGGAAATGTTCAGGTAACCATAAGAACCATTAATTGTTGTATTGCTGCTATATACTGGTATTTTTATGGTGTAACCTTTTTTTCAGTGTTAAGTTAACCTAATTCTGGTCAAATGAAGTGGATAAACAATTAATTCAGGTATTGATTAAATTCACTTTTGCCTCAAGTAGTTGCAGTAAGTGAACAAGGAAAAAATGAAGATATCAGGAAAAAGAGCCAAAATCTGGTGAATACAAGGCAATGTCTACACGGACATATCAGGAGTCTAGTACATATAGCAGTACTTGATCTTGCTGAAATTGTCCTCAGTGCAGTGATTATACACTGGAAATGACTTTTTTGAATACTTTTGCATTATTTAGGAACATTATTGATCAATGACTTGTATTATTTTCTTATGCTGATTAATGTATTCATCGATATTATCTCTCAGGTTGCAAAAATTGAGACGGAGAAAATGCTCATCTCCATGGTAGAAACCGAGCTGGAGAAGAGGAAGTCAGAAGGGAAGTATGCTGGCCATTTCAAGGGCCAGTCTCACTTTTTTGGGTCGGTCCCACACATAAATTCATTGCACTTCTGTATACAGCACATGTTGTGATCTTATGCAGCTTATTGTAAGTTTATTATATATATATATGTATATATTCAGATATGAAGGGAGATGTGGCATGCCTACTAATTTTGATGCTAGCTACTGCTATGCTCTTGGCTATGCTGCTGGTGCTCTACTCCATTGCGGCAAGACAGGCCTCATTTCTTCGGTATTGCTACTTACGACCAGCTTGGCAACTTATATATATTTTGTTAAAGCTTTTTTTCTGAAATTTGATGGATCCTGATGCTGTCGTTTCTACCTTTTTGTTTTTGGGTCAAATATAGGTTGCAAACTTGTGTGCTCCTGTAGAGGAGTGGACTGTCGGAGGTACTGCATTGACTTCCCTGATGGATGTCGAGAGGCGGCATGGTATATTCCATAATTAATCATACTCGTGCATTTTTCAGATGTATTTCTTCTGGTTTGTCAAGTGCACAATGTGCCTGTCTATGTCTAATTTCATTCAAATCTTATTTCTTAAAAAAATTCATTTAAATTAGATGTTCTTATTCCCTCAGGCAAGTTCAAGCCAGTGATCAAGAAGGCAATGGTGGAGCTTGATGGTAAGAATATATATCCACTGTTCCTATTTTCTTGGCGTTGGTACGCTTTGAATTTTAAAACTGCTTACTGATTTATTTCCTTTAACCAAAAAATGTTTCAGGTGCACCATTCAAGAAGTTTGCATCAATGCGTGATGAATGGGCAATCAAGAACAGATACATCAGCCCAGGTATGTTAGCGACAATAATCAGTGAAAATGTTTGAAACCCCTAACGATGACTACAAAAGAGGCTATTGTTGTGTGTGTGTGTGTGTGTGTGTGTGTGCGCGCGCGTGCTTGTGTGCGCGTGCGTGTAGTTCCTCTCCATTAATTGTATCTCTGTATAAATCTGACTTCTGTTATGTTTCAGGTCCAATCCAGTTTATGGGCCCAGGTGCCAATGACGTGAACCATACCTTGTTACTGGAACTTGGTGCAGTTCAGGCGTAAAGCTGATCTTGTTGAACTGAATTAAATTTTTTTTTTTCCAAGGATGAAATTACCTAGTTTTGCAGAACCAGGGATTTGAATAAATTCTGTTCTTGGGTTTTTCTTTCTTTCTTTTTAGTTTAAAGAGTTTTAGAGTTTTAGTAGTAGTATGTTGGGATTATTGGACGATAAATAAATGTTTTTTTTGCTGTTTGTGTGAATTGATTTATTCAGCTCCAGCTCCTGTGCCTGTCGCCTTGTTTATAATTTGTGCGATCACTTCAGCTTTTACATTTTGCTCGCGATGTATTTTCTCTGAAAAAGCACGGCGTAGTAGTAAAGAATTTTCGAAGATAAAATTAAAATCCTATAGACGTGCTTGTTTCGTAAAGTGAGCAGTAGCTTCTCTTCTTGATCACATTTGAGTATTCTCTCTCGTTTTTTATGGCTTTTTTTATTTGCTTTCCCCTTCTTTAAAACCCTAGTTCAACGGCAATTTTTATTTTTCTTGATTCTCACGGATTGTATATTTGCTGGAGAATATTAACATCCATTCACAAAATTTCAATATAAAATTATTTGTTTTTGTTTCTTTTATATTGAATTGGAATTAAATCTTCTATCACCTCATTCCGATCGAAGATTTACTCCTAGTAGTATTAGCAATAATAATTATAAATACCTTGTATTGATTTTTAAAATCTTAAATTTGTCATAACCTTTGAATTGTTAGTTTGTTACATCCATGTTACGTTATGTATCAAAAAGTTAACGAAAATATTGTTAATGTTAGCCGCATTTTCCTTTTTAATTGTACAATCAAAGTAATACATAATTGCTTGCTTATTTATGACCTAACGACAACATTCTATGGTCGTGTTAAATTTTTAGCATTGAATTTAAACGGCTTTTAGAAAAAAGAACTTAAACGGCTTTCTAACGGATGATTACTAAATTTTCAAATTAAGTGAATTTAATGCATGTCCAATTTAAGTACGAAAAATATATTAATAATCTTAGTATCATAATAGTTAGATATACGCTAGAGTTATTTTATTTTTTGAAATTGCAAATTGCACGAACAATGTTGTATCTGTACTTAATCAGGTCAATTATCGGTGTTTGGTTCTTTTTTACCCTTTCCGTTCACGAAATTTTGGAATTCCAGTGAAAAGAAAATTTAAGCAACGAATGGAGATATGAAAAGAAAAAATGTAGGTAGATATCGAACTGAAGATTCAAACATGAAGCAACTACATAAATTATCTTTACTTCTTACATCTTTTTGAATGAAAAGTTGAGAGAAGGAAGGAGAAGGAAAGTGAGGGAAGAATAAGAAAATCACATATTTAATTCTTATTTTGTTGGATATTTAACAATGTTTTAAATAGCGTTTATAGCGTCATAGCGGGAAGGCTACAAAAAAAGCTATAGCGAATAGCGTAGCTATAGCGGAAGCTATTCCAAATAGTATTTTTTTTTTTACAAAAATTATATTATATATTTGTACTATATATTAACATTATCTAAAGTTTCATAGAACAATAAATAACACCAAATTAATTAAAAAATTATAATATTCATATTGAACTAGTACAAAAGTCCATGATTCAAAATATCCATAATATCATAAACTATCGATCTTTTTCTATACAAATATCTTAAGCATTATTATTCATT